>JAKUCM010002827.1:0-45303 GCA_023374145.1 Lepidium sativum | reverse complement strand
AAATATTTTGTGATATTTATATTATATTTTTGTTACATGTTTAAAAAAGAATTGAAGCAAATTATTCGTGAATCTTTGAAAGTGGATATCGGGTTTCCAGATATCCAAAAAATTTCGGATCAAAACAAATTATAAAATTAGATATTCGGATAAAACGGAACGGATCACAAATATTACAAATTTTTAAGGTATTTGCCCTGTGTCCATCCCTGATATGAAGTATGAACCGCATTCATGCAATGAAACAAAATTTAAAGCTATGCTTAAGTATTCGATAAATACAAAAGCAATAAAATAAAACTCGAAGAAATATCTTTGGTTGCTTCAAGTCGACAATTAAACACGTCCCTTCGAAATATGCAATGCACAATCTTCAACAAATTGCATCAAACCTGTCTTTGTCATTGTTTTCGTATCGGAGACATACATCATTATGTCTTTCTTTCTTTCGATAGTAACAAGTTAAGGGTAATATGTCATTTTAGCTTCTACTACTGCTCCTGAGGTCCAAAGTCCAGTTGCTGTTCGAGTTTATCATCTTTGCTTGCCTTTATTCGACCACAACCAAAGCTGGTTAGGCCATATTATAATCTTCATTGTTGTAAATATATACTTCTGAATTTTAAATATTATATTTGTTTTTCGTAAAACTGAGACTTGATGACACTATTTTTTTGGACTTTTTAGGGTTCCAGCTGTGGATTATAAAGTTTTGATTTCAAATTTTCTTTAAAACATGATAAATTAAAGACGTTGCGTAAACAATTCTATAACTGTTCATGTCTATATATATATTAATATCTTACATTAAACTAATAATATAATTAGATATGTCTATATATATTTATTTTAATTGGCAATTTCAATAAAACATTCCTCGTTACTATTGTCTAAGCAAATTTCACAACACTTAAATAATTATAATGTCCAAATAATGGTGGGATCTTTACCAAATTTATGTCTAAATTATAATGGGTGCCTAGAGGTTTGTCATCTGGTGCTACGGTTTTGCAAAACAATTTTGGGAGGTTCTGAGTTTATGCCCTTTCTAGAATTTTATTTTTTCTGAATTAATAATAGTGGTTAGGTACCAAAAAAAACAACTTATGTCTCATGACATAGATTTACACATATTTGAATGTGATTCCGACTAGAAATTTAAAACACTATTTATAGATTAATTAATTATAGATTTGTTTGGATGATGTAGAATTTTGAATTTTTTGGTGTTGAAAATCCTCATTTTTTAACATAATATATAAATATCCAACGAATTTTCATATTCAGAAAATTAAATTAAAAAATATGGTCGGGCATACTGATATTGTCGTTGTGAAACTTTTGTGCTCGGTAAAACTTTTATAGGTATAACCAATTCAATAACGAGCAGTTGTTTTCTTTAAAGATGAATTCATGTAGTATATTTGTAATGTCGAAATAACACAAGTATACATATATCATAAGGCATCAAGATTCTTAAAAATTACATCTTTCAAAGTATTTTTTATCGAAAATTAGAAAGACAAAAAAAGGAGAGCACAAGACAAAAGTCAAAGGGTCCATGATGATGAATGGAAGACAGAATTCCCATCCCTGCCTTGCCCCATCTCCACTGCCTCACGTACCTTTGCTTTCTACACATTTTTAACATAATTATTTAATCACACCGAACCATCAACAAATTATCTATATCAAACATCAATCATTTTTTTTTATAAAATCTTTTAATCAAATGTTTAAACATTCTATTTTCTGTACCTGCATAGATTCAACAGCATCTGTCTCTGAGTTAAAGTCATAATACGAGCTTGCTGCTGTTAGCTTCATTGATAAAAACTGTTTTCACATAAATAAAAAACAAGAAGCATATCAGTAAATATTGAAAGGATTAGATACTTCATAATTGCAGAGAAATTAATTAATAGTAATAATTAGTATTAGACCTCGACTTGATTTTGCAAAGACTGGACATAGTTAATTATTTCGTCCAGCATAGTAGCCATTCCCATTGTCTGTATTTTCGAATATATATATTCAATAAAAAGGTAAAATTAGTATATTATTATAGTCTAAACACACAAAAAAAAAAACAAATGTTGATTAAAGTTCAAAAATTTCTCATAAGTAATTACCTTATAACATCCGGGGACTATATCTTGCAAGCATTTCAATCTCTCATTTATCCTCCCTCTTCGAACCTAAAATATTATAATGAAAATTATATTAGCTCATAATTTTCATTATATTATATATGATTAAATATCAAGTATAATATATGTCTAATTATATAATCAATTTTACCCTCTCAGCTATGCTGTGGCTATCAGTGGCTTGACCTCTTCTGGCTCTAACATGAACAACTTCTCTTTCCTTCTCTTCTACTCTATTCTTCGACGTTTTTCCTCTCTTCGAAGAACTCTGTTATTTCAACAAAATATAACAGTAAGAGCACAATATATATGTATGAAATTAGGGTTTTGAGGTGAAAGAAATACATTTTTTCTTCCGTTTAAGGAAACTTGAGGAGACGAGCTAGAGAGAGTTTGATTAGAGACACTGTTCTCGGACGTAGAGACAGCCTCCATAAGTGTTTTCCTCTTCTTAGTATCGACTTTTGAACAAGACTCTTCGCTGTTGTGAATATTAGAAGGAATAAAAACCCCTTGATGAAGATTATTCTCAAGAGATTTTCCGGGAAAGGTAGGATCAGGGAGTTGTTGATGAAGATGATGCAAGAAAAAAGAGTCAAGAGAAGAGAATGGAGGAAATGTTTGGAACTGATGAAGAGTGTTGTTGAGTTCTGCTAATTGAGTTATGGGATCATTCATCGTGAATGTCTGAAAAGCAGAAGAGAGATTCGCCATTATTAAATTTTCAATTTCTTCAAATAATAATTTCGGAAAATAGAATAAAAATTGGAGAATGGCTATTTTGGAGCCAGCGAGGTTTCCTTTATATATAGAGGCACTGTTTTTTTCTCTAATTTTGTTTTTGTGAAAAATGAAAAAATAAAGAAGGGCCAATGAAAGTGAGAGTTATGGGAGATTTGTAATAAGTGGGGTCCATTTAATTTATCAGGAGATATATCCAATTTGAGACAGTGGGACATGAGCACTATTTAGGCAGCTTCTAATTTCTCAAGTGGGAAGAACTTAAAGGACCTCAAAAAGTATTGATTTCATTTCAATTGGTACTCTTTTATTTTCTGCTTTTTTTCGTCTTCTTAATTGCTATCGTGACAATCGAAAGAGTGGTGGATAAATAGTTATTGATGTCTGCTATTGTGCCCACTATTAATATACATAGCTAATGGTGGTCTTTAGCTCTTTCCATTTTGAGAAATAATTTGTCGATCGGATCTAGTTTTAGTAGTTTTTTAATAATTAGTTTTTGGTGTTGTAAATCGTTTAACTTACTTTTTATGGATTAATATTACAGAAAATTGCATTCAACATCCAACTGACTTCTTAAATTGCGGAAAATGCTACAAATCTGAAAGCTTGCAGAAAATACCACTTCTCGCCAAGCAAAAAACTATTTTGCCCCTCAAATGTCACAATTGTCAATTTTTTTATTTCTCTCAAAATCTTTAACGGGATAAAGACAAAATTATTAACCAGAAAAAATGAAGAAGATGAGAAATTCAACCGAAGCACAACTACCAAAATCTCGAAATCGTGTTGGTATATGTTTTTATTTGGACATCTTTGTTTTACATGTTTGTAATATCTTTTGGGAAATCGGCCAAAAAACCCTAAACTTTTCACGAATTGCCAAACAAAACCCAATCATTTTTACTAACCAAAAAACTTCTGAATTATATTTGACTTGCCATTTGTTTTTGGCAAGTCACGTTGACTTGCCAGGATAAACCCACTGTTAGTTAGTTTAACATAAAATTAAACAGTCGTTAACAAAACTGTTACTGTTGTGGTTAAGTAACACGACGTCGTTTTGGGTAAAAAAAAATTGTTGAGAGTGGGACTCGAACTCGTGTTCGAAAGGTGAGGAAGGAAAGTGTTTGCCACTAGAGCTAGCGACATATTCGTTTGTATAATGAAAATAATTCAATATATTCTCTAATAAGTAGAAGTAAAAGTGAATTAAACTCCGAGCTTTCTTCACCAATTTGATCCTGACAATGTACATTGAGACAAAGTAATTTATAAATGATATAGACATTGTTTAACATTGATTAAAAGAGCATTTTAGGGTAAATAAAAAGTATTAGTACTTCCAAAAGCAACATATCCAAACAACATAATTCAAAAGCAATATATCCAAATAACATAATTCAAAAGCAACATAGCCAAATAACATAATTCAACAGCAACATAGCCATAGATTAACAGTCATTAGTTCCAAAAGCAACATAGCCATAGATTAACAGTCATTACACTCCAAACCATTGTTCCCATCCCCTTGTTTGTGATGGCTGGTGTTGAGAACCTTCCTCCCAGCTTGAGTGTTGTGCATTTGAGGATTGACTGACAAAAGTTTGATCTTGTGATGCTGGTGGAATTTCCCAAGCTGAGGATTGGGTGAAGGATGTTTGGTCTTGAAAGGGTTGTGAATCCTGAAATTGGAGTACCGGTTAGACGAGAGAATCATTACTCACATGTTACATACACAACAAATAAGTAAAATTAGGTTCAAAATAATGCAGACCTGATTCTTCCTTGGTCTGCCTCGTTGTCTCTTAGTTGGTGGCTCTTTAAACTCGTTCTCACATGTCGTCTTATTATGCCCTTGTTGTTGACATTTTGAGCATGTCATGATTCGGTTAACACGGCTTAGTTTGCTCTCTGTCTCATATTCTCCCTTCTTCCTCGCATGATTTTTAGGCCTGCCAGGATTTCCAGCTCTATTAGGTGGTGGGATCACACCTATTCTATTGGTCTGAGGCCACTCCAACTGACCATTAAGAGGCTTTATTCTGTAACTGTATGTCTCACGCCACATGCACATAAGTGGGATCATAGGTTTGAGAAAAAATGAGGACAGAGTTTCAAACTCAAACACAAAGACATATATATATGTCCGTAAAAGACATATATATATGTCCGTAAAAGACATATTTATGTCCTCATCTCACTACCACACGACTAATTTTTGGTTGCAAGATTCGACTCTCCCCAAAATTTTCAACCGGAGCATAACTAGCAAAATTTTGAAAACCGTATATGTATACGTTTTCATACGGACGTCCATATTTTATGTGTACGTCCCTAAAAGAGATAGAGTAATCGTAAACATCTATCTTTTGATTCAATGGAAAATGTATAAACTATAACTAATAATTAGTTATCTTTTAGAAATAGAACATATCCTTATTCAATTAAACATATTTTAGAGTTCCAAATTAGTGGTCATTGATAAAGTTTTTATATATTAAATCCAACCAATGAATTTAACGGTGAAATATGAAATATTAGGATAAACTGGTTAGACACTGATGTCCAAGACATGTCTTCAAAATGTTCATGTCTTTCGCGTATACTGTAGCATGGAAAATTTTGTATGATGTCTATGCTACCACTGTCACACGAAGTGGCATATTATGCCAAAAAAAAAAATATGATGCTCAAAAATGGCATTTTTCCTTAATATTATGAGAATATCTTGTTTTTATGTCGCTTGGATAATTAATGAATATATTTTTAATAAAAAATAAAAAAAGAATTGTCAAATAGAACAAAATATACTGTAACTACCAAAACAATTTTTGTCCAAAAAAAAGCGTAAAAGGTGTAACTACAATTACACCCTTGAAACAAAAACGTAATTTTTCTTCTTCTCTAGTTAATTTCACAAAAGAAAAAAAAACCTAACCGTCGTCGTTAACCTCTCTTTCTTTTCTTTGTCGTCTTAAACTCAACGTCTTCGTCGTCTTACTCATTGTCTTCTTCATTGTTTTTCTTACTTGTTGTCTTCTTCTTCTTCTTACTCGTCGTCTTCATTGTTGTGTTCTTCATCAAAGATAAATTTCTTCTTTTCTTCTTCTTCTTCTCCTCTTCTTCTTTTTCTTCTTTTTCGCGAGGACATAAGGGTTTGTTGTTTACGTAGACATTGGGTTTGTCAATTTCACGACATTTGGGTTTCTCAATTTTGCGACATTTGAGTTTTTGTTCTTCATCTTCTTCTTATTTGTTTGTCAAGTAGAGTTCTTCCCGGGACTGATCCAATGTGATATAGTTCGTAACTAGTTGTGAGGGTAAGGATGAAGTAGAGATAGGCTTAGTGTAGTAGAGTTAGGATGAAGTGTAGTAGAGATATGGTAAATATAGTAGAGTTAGTCTGACGTTTGGTAGAGTTAGGTTGTAGTGTGGTAGAGTTGGCTTGTAGTGTGGTAAAGTTGGATTCCGCGTAGGGTGAAGTGTAATAGAGTTAGTATGACGTTTGGTAGAGTTGAGTTCCGTATAGTCGAGTTTATTTGTGTGTAATGGAGTTGGGTTTTTAATGTATATTGTTTGTTTTCATCTTTAGATATGGCAGAGAAAAAATACTCAGAGAAGCTTTTCAGACACGGTCTATCAGTGATGAAGAATCGAAGCATCAACCATTACTGCAAGCTTAAAACATCAGTAATATGATCAAGAGTATTGGTGATAATGCATATGTAGACATAAAGGAGAACTCTTGCCTAGGTGTTTTTCTGAAGCTCGCACACTCTGACTACACCTTTACTGGGAGGCATATACAGTACTTGTTGATGCATCAACTAATGATTAAGAAGAAGTAAGAGATGTGGGTGTTTTTGGTTCTCGGCCTACGAGGTTTTCTCTACACGAGTTCACAGAAATCACGCAGCTTAATTGCGATAATTTCGAGGAGTCTTCTAATGTGGCAGATGCCCACAGAGAGCTTTGAGAAGAAATGGGTTTAGGGTTTGGTGAAAGCCCTACATGGGTAGAGTTGAAAGACGTGTTGGGGAGATGTAGAGGATAGTCTTTTGAAAAGAGGAAGATGGTAGGCTTTCTAGTGGTGTTGCATGTAGAGGTTTATGGTTGTCACGTAATTAGTATAATCTTTTTAGTTCTGCGAAGTTGGTTGGAGATTTTGAGAAATTCGAGAGGCATCCATGGGGAAGAGTGACATTTCAAGAACTGCTAACTATCTCCAAAACCAAGACTCCAAAGCTAAAAACATCTGATTTGACGGATAAAAGTCCATGCAATGCATACTCAGGAGCCATATAACCACTGCATCATCAACATTCACATACTAAGTTATAACATTCACATACTAAGTTATAACATTCACGTCTTTCTTTGTTTCTTTCTTGTTTTTATTGGTCAGATATTAATAACTAGAGATACGATCAGGATTACTCACTAAGTGCCAGAGATTTTAAGTGTATTGGTATGAGTGCCGTCGCCTGGAAATAACCGGGCTAAACCAAAATCCGAAATTTTTGGGTTCAAGTCATTGTCTAGAAGAATGTTGCTGGCTTTTATATCTCTATGAATTATCCGTATCGGAGCTTCTTCATGTAGATACAACAGTCCTCTAGCCACGCCTATAATTATTCGCCATCGGTGGTGCCAGTCAAGTGAACCGGGTTTGATTTTATCTGTGAAATTACCGAGAGTTCAATGGTTCAACCAAAACCGGTTCCAATTCATTGAATCAGACAATTCGTGAGATTGAAGACTGAAATTTAAGAGATGTACCAAAAAGAAAATAGTCGAGACTCCGGTTAGGGAGATATTCGTAAACCAGCATCTTCTCAGGACCATGGAAGCAACAACCCAACAAAGAAACCAAGTTCTTGTGTTGAATCCTAAGCAAAAGCTTAACCTCGTTCATGAATTCTTTCGAACCTTGTCTTGAATTCACCGATAGCTTCTTCACTGCTATTTCTTCACCACTAGGCATCAATCCCTGTTCGTAATGTCGTATCAAATTAACGTTGCTAATATATGGAAAATAGAATTTTCTAGAGATTACTAATATGGGCTTTCAATTCAAAATCAATTGGCAATGAGTAGATTAACCTTTAAATCATATATATTAGGTTAGAATGACCGAAACTTTTGATGTTGGATATGTAACTATCTAACAATTACCTTGTAGACCGGGCCAAATCCGCCGGTTCCAAGTTGATTCTTGTCGGAGAAGCAATCAGTCGCGATCTCAAGCTCTTGGAGATCGAAGAAGATTCCACGATCAGTACTACTTTCATCTGACTCTTCTTCAACTGAAGCGTTCTGATCACCACAAATCTTCAGCAATAAACCACAGAAAAGACCACGGACCATCTTTATCCTCAATAATTTCAGTCAGAAACTATTGTATGTTTAAGACTGAAGATGAAGAAAAGGTATGTGATCAGTGTAAAGATATATCACTTCTGACTAGTTGTTTGATGTTTCTTCTTGTTGTGTACTGAACTGGCTTTCACGACGTCGAATTAATGCTACGTATTATGTAAACAAGTCATTGGAGTCAGTCAACACCGTTGACCCAGCATGGACCATAACTCCTAAGACGCGTTATATTAAAGTTCCTTATCGTTTTTGTTTTCTTCTTTCTCTTTGAAAATATTTTGGTTTATTGCTATTTAAATTCTGGATTTGTTATAGACAGCTTAAGAGACAAAATGCATGAAAAGATTAGTTAATCAACACTTTGTAGAATGATACTTAAGTTTAAGACAAAGTTGAAGAATCAAAATCTGACAAGTCGTTACAAAATCAGAAAGTCAAGTCCAAGGCAAAGGACAAAATAACATCCATTTTTTTCTTTGGTCAAAAGACGAAATAACATGTTTCGTAAGAATTTTCCTCGTGGACCATTTCGTACTATGTCGTCGTTAAAATGTAACTTCATAGTTCACACAAAAGTCATAAACGTGACAAGGAATAAAAGGAAAAATAAAGACAAAATTCGGACCTCCTAAAGCCTGGCCCAATATTAGATCCAGGCCCATAGTTAGGCCTAACCCGAATTTGTCACATAAGATTTCTGAAATCGAAAATTTGTTAACTGCCATAGTTGCCGGAAAAATTGCAGATTAGTTCGTCGCGGCGGCTTCACGATGAGGTTCCGGTACGCTATGGTTTGCTCATCGAATCAGAACCGGAGCATGGAGGCTCACGCTCTTCTTAAGAGGCAAGGTCTCGATGTTGCTTCGTACGGGACTGGGTCTCATGTTAAACTACCTGGACCATCTCTCAGAGAGCCTAATGTCTACGACTTTGGAACTCCTTACAAGCAGATGTTCGATGAACTCAGGCGCAAGGACCCTGAACTGTATCCTCTTCCCATATTTATGTGATTTTTCATTTTTTTTGTTGCATACTGGTCATGATTCGAATCCCTAAGTTTGTTTGGTCACTGCTTCAGTGTCAATCTCATTCTATATGCTGTGAATTTCGCTGATTCTCTTGCGTTTTTGGTGTAACAGCTATAATTCCTTAATTTCTTCCGCAATCACTCTTAGTTTGTAGGTCTGATTTGACTTCTATTTCACTTGAGAACATTGATTCTGGGAAAGTAACACATGACACAAGAAAAAGTGTGTATCTAGTTATTTAATAAATATTGTGCTCTTGCTTATGGCTATGTTTTGTGTAACGTGTGATGCCTTGTTATGTACTTAAACCCATCTACACTGGGGAATTGTAGGAGTTCTATCTAATAAACTTGAAGTTTGATACCTTAACTGTTGTTTTCATCAGTTACAAGCGGAATGGTATCTTGCAGATGCTTAAGAGGAATTTATCTGTGAAACTTGCTCCTCAAAGATGGCAAGACAATGCTGGTGATGGTGTGTTTGATGTAGTCATGACATTTGAAGAAAAGGTTTTTGACTCTGTCCTTGAAGGTAAATCGAAATCCTCCCCAATTTACTATTGAATACTTTGTTTCAATATTTCGTCATCCTGAATCCTGATGGTTCACTACGTATACCAACTCTTTATTGTCTTGGATGACAAATTGTGGTATCGATATATCTGTTCATCCACTTAATTCATTTGAAGAAAATCTAAATATTGGAACTTTAATCTTCTACATTTGGTGTTTCCAGACAATGTTCTCATTTGGTGAATTATGTAAAACTAGTTAGGTCTAAAGTTTGACCGGATTGTAATTTTGATTATTTCTATCTTGCTGTCCTTGATAGCTGGACAACGTTTGCAATAATGGTTTGATATAACTGTCGGTTTTATGTACAAACATTCTTATTGTCTCAGTATCTTTGTCTCATTAAGTTGTGTTGTTTAATACCAATCTGCAGATCTTAATAACAGAGAACAGTCACTTATGAAAACCATACTTGTGATGAACTTGGAGGTTAAAGATAACCACGAAGAAGCAGCTATAGGTGGCCGACTTGCCTTGGAACTCTGTCAAGAGATTGAAGGGAATGAAACATGGGAAGATACAATCGATGACATTGTTGCGGGTTTTGAAAAACAACATAGGCGAAAACTGGTCTATAGCATCTCATTCTACTGAAGAAACCATCATCAGTGGCACTGACGATCAGTCATTTCCGCCAGGGAAAAGTGTAAAGGTCAGCTTTCTCCTTCCCATCAGATTATGTAGAATGGCTCGAGCCTTGAACACGTTAAAAATTCATCCGTTTAGTACGCGGCTCGAGCCTGTAGAAAAAGTCGTTTGTTAGAAACTAAGAATTTGTCTTCCAAAACACGTTCCCCTGTCTGTTTCTCCTTGCTTGAAAGTTGAAACAGAGTCTTATGAGCTGATGTTAGAATACACATCTCTCTCGTTTGTGTTTGTTTCTTTATTGAAACTTTAGAAAGTTTTAAAAAGTAATATAAATATATGTATTGGTGACACTAGTTTTCTTAACTAAGTATTACTTCATCTTTTAATGTCACAATCTAAGATAACGTGTTTATTTGAAACCCAATTCGTGTACCAATGAATCAAGTCGACCCCTAAAATCATGTACAAGTCAATCTAATACTTCTAGCAAAATCTCAATCCCGTGATATTAGGATTTAAAGAAACTCAGTAACGAAAAATTCTTTAAAATCCAAAACCTTGACTATATAACATTGGTTCGTCCCACGAGTTTTAAAGTTAGTCTCATACCCACAAATAATGAAAACGAGCCAAGTGACGAAACAAGAGTCTTCTCAACAGGAAAGTCGTCATCTTCACCAAATCTTCATATCAAAGATATTCAAATCTCAAAGATTCTTCCAAAACCTCGTCTTGTATTCGTTTCTTATCGGGCTCGGCTTCATACTCAACTTTTACATAAGAAACGTTTCTTTCAGTCCTCGACTCTTTCGTCTATCTTCTCTCTATCCCTCCTCCTCCTCGTCCTTCTCTCCACCGCTTCAACTGCAGCCAGAAAAAGGCGTTTCCCTGAACGCAGCGGTTGCGACTAGTGGGGATGATGGTGAAGGGCAAAAGGGTCATGATCCTCCAGAGAACTTGATGCATAACATGACGGAGGAGGAACTCATGAGGCATGCATCGACGACGTTTCAAGTAAAGCCGTTGAAGAGAACAAAAAAAGTGGCGTTTATGTTTTTGACTAAAGGGAAGCTTCCTTTGGCTAAACTATGGGAGAGATTTTTCAAAGGCCATGAAGGTCTTTTCTCTGTTTACATTCATACGAGTGACCCTTTTTACGTTAACGATGATACGCCTGAAACTTCACCGTTTTATCGTCGGAGAATTCCAAGCAAGGTCAGTCAATTTCCTTGTTCTCTTCGAATTTTTATATTAATTCAGAGATAGTCATATTATTCAGCTATAATAGTAGTCGAATATTGATTTCAAATTTCCTTTTTCTTAAAGAAATTTATAATCTAATTTGAAAATTAGTCTCGTACTTAGAAGCTTAATTTAAGATGAGGGCATGAGAAAATTAACTAACCGTATTTAGCCAAAAGAAATTACCCGTGTTATCGAATATTCTTTTCTGAATATATTAAGAGAAACTATATTATAAATACAGAAGTTTTTGAAAAATTAAGAATTTGACATAAATTCTTTTTAAATAACATTTTGTGTAAAAAATTTGAATACTATCCGATATACCCTTGTAATAATGTAACCAAAATTAAAATTGTTCAAGTATTTATTTATCCATATAGATATATATATATGTGTGTAATTTTAACATATTTATTATTATAGATATGTTGGATATTAACATTTTTATATGCACCATAAAACACATGTTGTCACGGATAAATAAAGTTTTTATTTATCCATGTACATATATTTATGTACATCTAACATATTTAATATATACGGTACATAATTATATACATATATTTTCAGTTTATATACGATAACATAATTGTTGTGTTACAATTTGTCACACATTTGATATGTTGGATATTTATGTTATTTTTTTAATACCGCAGAACATATATTGTTACCGTGTAGATAATATTGGTATATGTTGAATTTAAATCTTACCAAGTTTTCAAAATTGTGTCAAAATTTATAATTTTCAAAATGTTTTGTATTTTCATTAAATTAATATTTTATGGATGAAATATATGCATATGTAGTAGTTATGATATTTATATATCTTGTAGTTTTATCACGATTTCATTTATACTTGAAAAATTATCCTAATTTTGTATCCATTTAATTTACTGAAAGTAAATATATTATATAATATATAATGATCCTTGCTTGAATTTAGATTAATATATTTAAATTATCTTTTATTAAATAACATATTTTTAAAAATATATTATAAGATATATCTTATTTTTTTGGTTAACTTATATATATATATATATCAATTTTCCATATATTGTGAGATACTATTTTAAAATGTTACTTTGAAATTATTTTGAATTTTAGTTGAATAACAGAAGATAGATATCAAAATATTTTAAAATATTATCTGAATTTAAAGTTCAAATAATTTTTAAATATTCTATAAAGTTTATAGGATAGATTGCAGGAAATCAACATATAAAATTAATGTTTTCATAATTTTAGTGTTCTTTAAAATTTTATAATGGTAGAAAGGTTATTATTTTGATTTCAAAATGTGAGGGATGTCACATGTCGTCTTGTAAATACGGAGACAAATGTAGAAAAAACTTTATTCTCTTCAACATTTTAAATGTTATTTACTTCCTACTTATCATCATTCATCATATAAAGACACGAAATATACGCTCACTAAGAATTATTTTTATTCTTCATAGTTAATAATAAAATAAAAACATTGTGCTCAATTCAGAACAGTTTCATAGATGGATCAAATCTTTGTTTGATTTTTTAGTCAAATCATTATTAGCGTGTCTAGCACGATAGGGTCCAGAACCGGTCCTAGTTCGAAGCTGGACAATCGTTTGTGGTCTCTATTTAGTGTAATGTCTCTACTTGATCACTTTCATAAGTACTTCCATTCTAGATTGCTTAATTTAGACAAAGAATAATTTGTTTGGAATCCATCCAAACATCATATTTCAGATGAATTACAGACAGAGTTTTTCCATCTGAATTTTTGTAAAACCAATACCTTTATTATTTACAAATGTTTCATCAAAACAAATTTCGTGGGCTAACTCATTTATATGTTCTTATAAATCAATGATTAATTTGCTAATTATTTTTGTGTGCGGAGCACTTGATGTCTCATCCTGTTCTAGGTAAAACCTAGTGATTAGCCATTATATAATTAAATAGGGTAATAAAGTATAATTCTAGTTCCTTTCGTATATCACCTATGCCTCTTAATTAATTTCCCTTTCAATAGATATCATCATATATAATATATAAATACAAGAATCGTTGAGTAGTCTATTTATTCTTACCGACATATGGATTTTAAATAAAACAATTAAATCATTTAATCTAATTGTCATACTTTACATACCGACATAACCGCTCATGAACGATGCTATTTTTCTTTGTAGAAAGTCGAATGGGGTTTGGTTAGTATGGTGGAGGCTGAGCGGCGGCTACTAGCCAATGCTGTGCTCAACGACGAAAACCACCGCTTTGTCCTCCTCTCGGAATCGGACATTCCTCTCTTTAACTTCTCCACTGTTTACTCTTACCTCATAAACTCTCAACACTCATATGTTGACCTCTACGACCTTCCCGGACCAGCAGGTCGCGGTCGTTATAACCGCCGTATGTACCCACTCATCAGTCGCAGTAACTGGCGAAAAGGATCTCAGTGGTTTGAGATCGATCGTGAGGTAGCTTTAGCTGTCGTCTCGGACACTACTTACTTCCGCGTATTCAAGAAACATTGCCTTTGGGGTTGTTACTCCGACGAGCATTACTTGCCAACATTTGTTCACATGAAGTTCCCGGGGAAGAACGCGAACCGGTCGCTGACGTGGACGGATTGGTCACGAAGAGGACCACATCCAAGGAAGTATACAAGGCGATCGCTGACGGCAGGGCTGCTAGGTAGAGTAAGGAAGAGACAAGAAGGGTGTGTGTATAATGGGAAGAAGATTGAGATATGTTACTTGTTCGCTAGGAAATTTGATGATAGTTCTTTGGATAGGTTATTATATTTTGCTCATAAGATTATGGGATATTAGACCAAATCCATCCTTAAGTACCCCATTTAGAGTTCTTACAATATTTTTATTAGAAATAATGAAAGCTTTTAAGCTAAGAACTCAAAAATAAGATTTTATTTTTATTGGGTTTCAATAGTAGAAACCCAACAAAGATTCTTAAAAAAAAAGAGAAAACAAATTTAGCATGACAAGAATAAAGAGAAGCAGTTGTGTTTATGCTTAGTATAAAAGGAATTATAAAACTACACATGTCAAGTTTAGCATTGATATCAATTACAAAAATATCAGACATTGGTGTCAAGTTTAGCACTAACTCGTGAGGAGATCGGTAAAATGTATTTACCTTGCTAACTGGCCAGGCAACATGTAAGCAGATGAAGACTAGGACACTGACAAATGGAGTCACCTTTGCCCCAATTGCCACGCGTGACCTTCACCAATGATGGAATGTAGGACGCTGCATTCTCCCAAGAAGCATTCGTGAGAGATTATGGAATTTACGATCTGAAAAATCATCAAGAAGATCATACCAATTAGTGAACTAAGACTCAAATTTAATGGAAAATGAAAAGGATTTCAATGTAAATAGACAGTTATTTACGCGGCATTTATCGATTTTGGTGGGTGGTAGAAACCGAGGATAAGTGAGAATTGTAGAATGGTGTATTCTGATCGTCATGCTGCATAAAACAAGAACGTAAGAATAACAATGGAGATTTTATTGTAACAATTATCAAAGATCAAATCAAAAGTTAGAAACATTTTTTGAGTACTAATCAAACTAACCTCCTCGACAAGAGCAAGATTAGCTTCATAGAAGCTCTTTATTGTTCCAATATCTTCCTAATAGTCTATGTAGATGTATGACTAAAGAAGACATATTGATTAAATCATTTGTTATCAAACTCATAAATTCTTATCAGAAAGAGCTTTTTTCTCTTACTTGAACATTGTGATCTCTTATAGCAGCATGAATGATTTCAGATGCAAAGTCATTGGAACTTGGATACCGCCATGTAAGAAGCTTCAGTAAAGCTTCAGTTTTGAAACAATAAACTCCCATTGATGCAATGTACGGTGATTTTACTGCTTCTTGATGAGATATTCCAAGCATAGTAGTATCAGTTTGCTGCATTTAAATTATAATCGTCAAAACAACAAGAACATATCAGTTTGTTGCATATATAGTGTACGTAACAACAGTTACCATATATGTGAGCTCAAAGAGTAACCTCCAAAATAATTTGAAAATAATTGTGCAAGCAATTTATCTGCAATCTCAATTCCAACAACCAAGAAAGCATTGAATCCAAAATTGCAGAAAAAATGACTACAATACTTTTTCAACTCTCAAACAAAAGAAGAATAAAAAAGTTGTAAGAAGTTGCAATGCTAATCTAACAACAATATCTTTCACACATAATCCTATCACAATGGCAATTCGCACTAATGTTATAATGGCATAGTCAAGAATCAATCCACTTACTGTTTTCTCCATCATCTTTCATGACTGCCATTCTCAATATTATCAGCAAAAGACAAGCGGGAGGATCCCTTAATCTTTTTCTTCTTGTTATGCTTCTCTAGCTGCAACTCCTCTTCCCGGTAAGTACAAAAAAACCGATGAAACTCAATCCAAAAACAATATTTATAACTCTGATGAATGGACCTAGAACCAAACTCACTCTTGTAGTAGATTCTGCAGTTTCTTCTTCTCTTCTTCCTCAAACTTATCACGGATATTAACCCTCTACAGATATGACGACCTAAGGATTAATGTGAATTTCATGAAATACAGATTACGACCTAATGAATTAAGCATCTCACTGAAGCAGAATTATGAAAAAGTACCTTAGAAGTGAACTCCATGGTTCCCATCTGAAAAAGAAGCTCTCTTTATTAACCGTAAAAGCCTCCAGTTGAGACCAATCATTATATTACTTAACAAACCAAAACTCAAAACAAAATAGAATCTCAATCAATTACCAAAATCATATAGTTTTAAGAAAATCATACCATTGACGTGAGAATTCACAAACAATAATCGACGACTTGAAGATCAATGGAAGAAAGAGTTTGTTGACAAAATCGGAGGCGAAGGTCCAATTTGCTGCATGGTTGGTTCCGATGATGCTACAACGCCATCGAAATGAAGAGTTTGGCTCGTCTCACCTTTGATCGCCATCAGAGAGGAGAGGAGGAAGAAAAAAAGATATCGGGGATATGAGAGACGACGAGTCGAGACCCTTTTTTCTATTTTTCAGCCAAAAAACTTCATCCAATCTTTGCTGGACACGTATGCGGTTCTTAAAAAAATTAAGTTTCAAGAGACAGTTCTTCGCAAATTAAGCCAATTTTTCTTTAAAAAGTTACAATTAATTGATAAGAGACCCTTGTTAGAACCCTTGATAGAAGTGCTCTTAGTTTTCTATTTTAGAGCTATAACATGCCATCCGACCAATTTGTGTTTTGCTCAACTCATTTGTGCATACTAATATTGAAGTTAATTTTTTTTTGTTAATAACTCGATCAATAAAATTTTCTGATTTATAACTTAATATCTTTTAGACCCTGAATAATATCCAAAAACCTCGATAACTAGATGGCATGGAAAAATTTAGTTACAAAGCTCATGTTCCTCAATAAGTACTAACCAAATGAAAATACTCTGGTAGTAGGTATTGATTTAGGATAAGACGTAAATTTGATGATCTTGAGTTTGATTTTTGTCGGAAACTAAGTTATTGTTACTTGGTCAAACAAAAATGGGACCATGTTTTAGATTTGAAGTCATACTAATTGTCGATACTGACTCGTTATGCATTAGTTGAGCCTCGATCCAAACCACTGAGTTACCAAAAAAAAATCTTGTTCCTATGTTTGTGTTCTTTCAACCAATAGCTCAATACGGTTTGGCCCATTTGTGTTTGTAAACTCTATTTGTGTTCATGTTTGGAAGGCCCAAATTTAATTACAAACTTAGTCATCCTTTATGTATTTTGTTCACTGGAAAACTTGTTCGTTTCTTCTCTTTTTGGTGTGACATGATAGGTTCTAGTTTCTAGTTTCTAGGAAGGCAGATAATACATCACCAATCATGTCAATAAAGAGAAAAATAGAATTGTTTATTGAGAAGATTTGAACATGGCTTGAGCTCATATAATCGTAGCCACTTATTTAGTAGCTAATAATTTTGTTTTCGTACGCTGCCTATTCTATTTTGTTTTACAGAAATTTATAATGTTAAATGTATAGAGTAAACAAAATAAGAAAAGTAGAATTGGAGAGAGGAAAAGTAGAGAGACAATTCTCTCTCTGATTTATCTCCCGTGGTCTTTCTCTGATCATTATTCTCTTTATGTTGGGATCTCAGTTGTCACCAATCTCTCTATGTTTATAGTCTCATAGCTTCTTCGACCATTGTTTACGTTTATCTTTCAATTAGAGTCGTTGTCGTGGTTTCTTCATCTGTTGATGAATTTCTTTTCTATAAGTTCTTCAACGATTTGAGAAATAAATCTTCCTCTGGTCAGAGTCTTCTTTGGTTTCCTTGTTGAGCCTCTTGTAAATTAGTTTCTTTGCTTCTTTTATGTTGTAGTCTTTCAACTTAAGTCCATTTAACATTTTTAATCAAACTACACGGAAAAAACAAAAGGGACTCAAAACTAATTCTAAAAGTCTCGAGTCAGCTTATGATTTTTTGGACAGATGTTTACTTATAAGTAATCTTTTCTTTTTACTTTTTCTTTTGCTGGTGGCTAATTTATATGTAAACGTTAAAATACTAATTTAGATTCACACACATGTCGAGTTGGCTTATCGAGATGCTTCATATGCCTGTAGTTGTTCAGTGGTATCTATTTGCTCGTTTTAGTTTCTGAGTTTCTGGAAAGAAAAATATATTTTAAAAGTAATTTTCTAATTCAGTAATAGTTAAATAGATGGATCATAATCTAGATTTCCAATGTAAACACACGGAAACTTTCATTTGATTTCCATCAGAAATTTCAACTGCTACTAGTTTAATAGACATTAAATTTGTTTGGATGATACAAATTTCTATCAATAATTTTGGTCATTTAAAATTTATATATTTTATACTTTACCTGTTTCAAAATGTATGATATTTTTGGAAAAAAAAATGTTTCAAATTATTTGATGCTGAAAAATGCATATTTATTATATATATACATATCATAGATTATTACATAGACTAAAAGTATATTTTTAGTTCAATAAATCAAATATTTAATAATTTTTTAATTTGTATAAAAAAAATATCATATATTTTGAAAAAGACGAAGCATAATAAGATGATAGATGATCTTTTATGTATATTAGATAAATCAAATACTCTTTATATAAAAAACAGTACTAATATTATTGTGCCTGAGGATTTCATGTTATGAGTTATCGAGACAATTGTATTGCAACAATAAGTATTAGTAATAATTCATAAGATTTTATATATAATTTTGTTACAAATTTTATTTGTTACGAATCATTGTGACTTTGTTCTATAACGATTTGTGACAAATTACTACTAAATTTATTCGTTACCAATATGCATTTATGATATATTTATTATAAATATTTACAAATCGTAATAATTTTGCAACAATATTTTTGTATTGTTAAGAAATATTATATATCATGATTTTTTCGCAGACTTAAAAATTATTATACTAGTGTGAAATAGGTACAAAATTAACACTAGAAACAACTATGGACTTTTTGGATTGGCCTACCCAACAAGGTTAACAACTGACGATTGGTTTAGGTCCTTTAGATTATATCAAATTGGTCTGTATTGTGTACTTGTGATAAATATGTTCGCATATATTGTGACAAAACCATACAACTTATCATCAAGGCAATTCAATACAAGTAGAGTTAATTAAATGCAAGATTTTTTATAGAATCCAAACACAATTCGATTTCAGCTAAAAGAAAGACAACTTTTGAGAGGGAATAATAATTTATAACCCACCCGACAAGAAATTACCAAGTAGGAACTTGGAACTAATCAATACAACGAACTTACTTAGAAAAAATTCTCTTGACCCTTTATATATTTTAATATTAACGAACCCTTCTTAAGAACTTGGATTAGATTCTCTCGTGAACACAATATTAAAATCGATTGTTGTAAATTTCTAGTTAAAGAATAAGAGAAAATAATAGTTATTAAACTATTAAGATTTCTGGAAAGCCATAAATAAAATTAGATATAAGATTCGATGCGTGATAAAAACTTTCTGAATTTTCAATTTTATTATATAAGATTAAAATTTATAACAAAAAATTAATCTAAACATTTTTCTAAACTCAACAAATGTATAGCTCTTTTTTTTGGAGGAAGATTAAGATTTTCTTCGTATTTGCTGAAAAGATGGTTCAAACAAATTATGTTTATTTAAAAAAAATTGTAATAATATAAAAGAATACTGACCATTCCATCTATAAGTATCTTGTTTTGAAGTTTTTAATAATAAAAAACTAATATTTCGATATAATATATTTTTAATTAAATTTTAATTATATAAAAAAAATCATATTAAAAAATTTATCTTATATTTTCTTAAATTTCTTATTTCTCTCACTTCATTTTTATTATTTTTAATATTTTTATTTTTTAAAAACATTTCTAGAAACTTCTATTAAAAATGGTCTAAGAAATCCAAGTTTCTGCAAAATTCACCTTTTTGAGAAAAGAAAAAAATCTGAATCTGTCTTTATTGTCTTATTTCGATAATTTTATAAAATTAAGTTAAAGAGGAAAACAGGAATCATTCGAAAGAAATACTGTTTGATATAAAAAAAGTATCAAAAAAGAAAGAATAAAACAAAAATTATTTGAAGAACGGACCGGATTTGTGGTACACTCGTAGCTTGACACGAGACATAATCATGTGGCATACGGATCGATTTAAATACAAGCCGTTAGATCTTGAAAATACAATGGATGGGAAGATCTAACCGTCCACTTTGAAACTATTAACAGTTTCTCTTTTTGGGTTGACGTCAAAAGTCTTCTTATTTATGACGTCATAAATGGAAATTTCGAGTAGACTTATTTGGTAGGTTGCTGCCAGGTTGTTTCCTTTGTCGTTCTACGAACTTGCTTTATTTTATCTTTTTCTTTTTTTCTCTTTTTATTCAGACTTCAGCCATTTATATAAAATCCCATTTTCTTATCGAAACATTACAAAACCTAAATTTGATCTAAGCTTCATCTCTCTCTTTCTCTCCACTTAGCAGACCAAATCCATGTCGGGGAAGAGATTCTTCGAAGATCTAGATTCAGATCAAGACAAGAAATCCGATAAACGGATGAAATCTCTACCATCATTTGCATCGTAAATTTTCTTATAACAATCTTTGATTTTTTTTATTTTCTTATATTATATTTAAGATGAACCATTTCTACAACCTTGATTTTAGTTAGAAATATGTTCATTGTTCGAACCCTTTTTTGTATATTTATGTGTTTATATTTTATGTATATATATATGTTCTATCTCTTTCTCTTTCTCTTATCCATGAAAATAATATCTTATTTAGATCTTACTAGCTACTCTTAATTTTTATGTTCTCTGTCTTTAGTTATTTTTCTGATTGAGTTTTGTTTTATTTCCGACCAATTTTGCAGTGTACTTGGAGCATTGATTTCAGAAAACTCCACGAAGAACTTTTCTTCAGCCCTAGAGCCTGTTCTTAGAAAAGTTGTAAGTACACTTTTTATTATTATCATTTATAGATCCTTGTTTTATTTAATACATAAATATCACAATATTGTATGTCAATTAAGTAGGGCGAAATCCATATGCATATCTTTACTTGAAAATTAACTGATATTTCATATCGGGGATAAATTATCAAATACAGAAATCGAAATTAGAGAATTCATGATTGCTATGATTAATCAAATACACATACTTAGTAACAAGTGTTGCATACATATATATATATATATATACAAGTAATGGCTCTAACATTGACGATGTCTAAGAGGCAAGTTGGATCTTGATAGAAATAAGAAAGATTCGATCCTCTTGCTAATACTTTACATTTTATGTACATCACATGCATATATTATATAGTTGCATATATATCACACACATATACTGTATATATACACACACATTCATTATTAGTATATCATAACTTCATGAAGATAGTAATAAATCCTTACAAAGTCAAAAATCTTTATAGTATTAATTACAATACCTCTCTAACCTAAACATTTAAGCCAACTGTAACAAGAAACAAAATACAACAAAATGGTCCACACATATACATATTTGTATTATATACATAATCATACACAAGAAGCGTCCAAAGATAATGAATTCAAACGAATTTAAAAGTTGCAAATATTTTAAGAACTCTAGCTATTTTATAAAATCAATATAATTACATCAAATAGTAGTATCAGCTTACTATTTTTCAATGCATTTGATGATAGATCTTTGTTTACTCCAACTCTAATAGTGCATCATAATGATTGGCTTCGATTTCTTAGAAAGATAGATATTTAGAAGTGGAAATTTATAACACTAAAAAGTAATATAATGATCTATCAAATAATTCTAACATTACGAGTTTAATTTCTCCAGATTAATAATATGATGATCCATCTAATAATAATATTACAGGTTCTATTATTGTTAGTAGATATAAGAGAATTTTAAGTTATGGATATGGTCCGATAAAAAAAAAGATTATTAATTATAATATACTCGTTTTGGTGATGCAAACAGGTAAGACAAGAAGTTGAATATGGAATAAGTAAAAGATTCCGATTTTCTCGATCAACGTCGTTTCGGGTCGAAGCACCCGAGAATACAATTCCGACACTAAAGCTAATGTTCCGTAAGAACTTAGCGAAACCAATATTCACCAACAGTAAAATAAGTGACGTGGATAACAATCCACTTGAGATCATCCTAGTTGATGACTTTAACAATCTGGTGAATCTCGACCGTCCGATCAAACTAGACATCGTTGCTCTTCATGGAGATTTTCCATCGAATGATAAATGGAACAGTGATGAGTTTGAGAAAAACATTGTTAAAGAAAGAGATGGTAAACGGCCCTTACTTGCCGGAGATCTATCTGTGACGGTGAGAAACGGCGTTGTAACGATCGGAGAGATTGAGTTCACAGATAATTCAAGTTGGATTCGTAGCCGTAAGTTTAGAATTGGTGCTAAAGTTGCAAAAGGAAATAGCGGTCAAGGTGTTGCGATTTGTGAAGCTATGACTGAACCATTCAATGTTAGAGATCATCGTGGAGAATGTAAGCTCACTTTCTTAATAACTTTATTTATTAGCTTAACTTTAAAATCTAATTTATCTATATTTCTATAATTAATAAATTTATGGATAAATATTCAATAAGATTCCACTGGAGATGTGATAGTAACATGTCACACTAGAAACATGTTTGAGTGAACTTTGATCTGACCATATCTCTCATCTTATCAATTATCAATCATTAACCTTTTAACTTATTGATTTTATGCAACATATGTGAATTAGGAATTCATAAAAATGATTTTTTTTGTACTTTTCTTAATTAATCTCAATTTCTATTGTGAAATTATTTTTCATATATATAAATATATATACTACAAAAAATCACATGAATTCAGATAGAATAATCGGTTTGGAATAATGTATCGATGGATTCCGAACAAAAACAAAATGAATTGAAATAAAAATATTTATCTTATTTAATTGGCTTCCTCTAGAATCCCTCGAGATATTTTCGTCTGGATTCATGTGATATTTTGTAGTAAATTTTATACGTATGATTTTGATTTTTCTGTGTTCCTAAGAGAATTTTAGTTTTATTTTAATAATTATTAAAAAAAAAAAGATAGATCAAAATGTTGTATTTGGTCATATACTTTTGAAGTGCTAATTGTCTTTTATATATACACAACTACTTTTTGTTTATCTTTTAATAATGAAAGAGTATTTTCAATGTGGACCATAAGCAAACGAGTGTCCACTTTATATTTAATGCAACAAGTCTTTGGTCAATTAATATTTGCATTGTGAAATCATATTCTTACGAATCTTATAACACGAAAATCCTAATCAGATGGGTTCAACAAACATATGTAGAAGTGGATGATATATATATATATATATATAAATAAATAAAATTCTAATTGTTTTTTATACAATTTGGGGTTGGTGAAGTGTACAAGAAACATCACCCACCATCGTTAGAAGACGAAGTGTGGCGGCTAGAGAAGATAGGTAAAGATGGGGCCTTTCATAAGAAGCTCTCTTATCACCACATCAACACTGTCCAAGACTTTTTGAAGTTATCAGTCGTTGACCTCGACAAGCTTCGTCAGGTTCAAATTATTGTCTTTTTGACTAACCCCAACTTTTTTCTTAATGAAGTTGACATAATTAACTAATAAGCTATTGTTTTATTTTACAGATTATGGGTAGTGGAATGTCTGATAAAATGTGGGAAGTAACTTTGAAACATGCTAGAGAATGTATTTTGGGAAATAAGTTATATATTTCCAAAGGACCAAATTATTTCGTGATTTTGAATCCAATTTGCGAAGTTGTCAAAGCATTGATCAACGATCATGAATTCTCTAGTCAAGAAGCTCGCGATCAGGTAAATATACAATGGCAGATCTAGAACTAATTTCTATATGGAGAGCACTAGTGTTTTTGACTACATTACCACTAGTTTGCGATTAAAATTCGACTTCTTTAGATTTAATCTCAAAATAGTCGCAAATTTGCAGCTGTACTTATATTATGTGTTCTTGTTGCAGCTCTACGTTAAGAGCATAGTTCGAGGTGCATACGCAAAGTGGAACTTGTTAGAAGTTCGCGAAAGAATAACGAACCAGCCTGCTCTGTTGACACAAGGTACATTAGTAGTACCCTCTAATCTATGATTATGGTATTAATTAGCTCAAATTTAAATTATAACAAATGTAATATTTGATAATATAGGTGATGGTTTGGACCAAGCACAATATGGTGTGAACAACTACCACAACATCGAAGTCATCAATAGATCATATCAACAAAGTGAATATATTCCAGAGAGAAGTACGAACAATTTGGAGATAGTAAACGAAGGGTATTTAACAACACCAATGGAATTCAATATACGATTCACCGGTTCTTCGTCTCATCAAAATCACATGAACCTTTTCTAAATCCTTTAGCTACGTTAGTATTGGGAGTTGGGACACAAAGCCTTCTTGTGTCTTCACACAATGATTGGAATCTTTCTAAATAAGAGTTCAATCTAGTACATGGTAAAATATGTATTGTATATCTAAAATATGTATTATATATAGATGTGTGAAATTTAGAAAACTAGTTTTTTGTTGAATGGTATACCACTTGTTCACGTTTTCATAACGTTTAGTTTTTTACCATTCAACATTTTTTTACGTTTTTGGAAGAGTTATTCCACTATGTATACCAGTTAATTAAGAATATGAGTACGAAGAATGGTGAATCGTTAGATGCTTCAAGAAATTTTAGTTGTCTGTGCATTCAAGTATTCGGTTTGATTAGGAAGAAGAGCCGATCAACTAGGATATTTGATAGAAGATTTTTTAATCCATATAAATATCAAAAACTTTCAGTTGTATTGATTTAGTTTCGAGTAATAATTTTAAGAGCCGAAGAATACCTGATACCAAAAGTATTCCAAAAATTGCCAAAAATATCTGAGTTATACATATAATACTTGAAAACCCCAAAATACTATTTTCCTTTTTTGTTATCTAACTTTTATTAAACTTTTTCCAAATTGGGCGAGAATGACATATGAGCTACATCAAATAAACATATAAAGAGAAAGTCTGAACAATTAGGTCCAAAAAGTGGAATGAACTAAAGGATACACCTCATCTACCTTAGGAATTGTGTCGAGCTAGCCTGGACATTCGGTTAAATGATGCGAGTTCGGTTTGGTTTGATTCGGGTTCAGAAAATTTGAAATTTGAAAAAAGTATTCGAATAGTAAAAAATATATATTCGATTTGGTTCGGATTCCATCTCTGTAAACAATTATCAAACTTTATATTAGTTTCTAATTTTGCATTACTCGGTAATTTTAGATTATTTGGTTTAAATGTAATCAATTTTAACGTAGAAGTCTTTTGTTGATGAAGTTTTCTTTTTTTTTTAATAAAACCAAAATAATCAAAACTATAATACCAAAATTTAAATCACATAATAATTTATATTCAATAATGAATGAATCCGAAAAAACAAATAATATAATAAGTAGCGAGGATAATGGTTGAATATTATAACTAAATAATTAATTAAAACTTAAGTTACTTATTTTGGTTCGTTTGGTAAAACATTATTCGATAAGGTAAATATGCTCAAGCTTATGTCGAGTTGTTGAAGACCGTCATGCAAATTGGCGACAGTCACTAGAGATATGTTGTTGTACTATTATTCTGGTTTTCTTTTTTTGATAAAGGCCGAGAACCAGATTGTTTACAAACATAAAAATAAATGATAGAGCCCACATCTTAGAAACTAAATGAACTTAAAAACTGTCCCAATTTTAACTAAGAAAGTTTAATGGATTGTCTTTCACGAGAGAGAGCCACAATTGCATCATTGTAGAAGTTGTTCGGTCATTCTGATTTCTGAAGGAAGAGATTTTGTTGGTGATCAATCGCCTGATTGTTGCAGCAATAGAGTTTGGTTGACGATGGGTATTTCGGTGGAGTCGTTCATTTCGCTCTCTCCATAGCTCATAGATTCATGCTTGCCAGATTAAATGAATCAAGTATCTCTTGTGTTTTCCGCCATTAATTCCAGGGAGATGGTGGAAAATGAAGTCACAGTCCGTTGTCAATCCTTGCATATTGAATTTTTTGGTGGGAAGCTTCCAAACCACTCTGCTATAATCACAGGAGAAGAAGAGATGATTTTTAGTTTCAGTCTTGTTTACAGAGAAGGCAGAGAGTATCAATTGTGATTCCCCAGTTGTGGAGCCTATCACGAGTAGGACAGCGATTGTGGACGAAGAGCCATGTAATAGTTTTATGCCGTGGGATTCCCCTTTTAATCCAAATTGATTTAAATCATGAAACCGATGGACCGTTGACTATTAGCTGCTCATAGATGACGCTAGAGATCAATTTGGTTGCCCTATGTCCATTTACCTGCCATGATAGTTCATCGTCTGAAGGATTTAAGGCAATTATTGTCATAAAGCTCTGAAGTTCTATAATTCGGTCATTTCTTTGCATGTGCCATTCTCCATGATCCATTGTTCCATCGTGAAGCTAAGGAGGCAATGACAGGAATACCCATTTGGCGAGGACCAAGTTGGCCGATATAGTCCAAAAGATGGCCAAATTCAGTCCATTGGTCTGTCCAAAATTTGTTGTTACGACCAATCCCTGGTAAGATTCTTACCCATTTTGTAGCTTTAGTTCTGAGTTTCAGTAATTGCCTAAATTGCCAAGAGTATGCTTGGGACTATTTCTTTGCCCATAGTGATCTGTCTTTAATGACATTTTGGTGGATCCACGCAACCCATATTGATTCCTGACTGAAGATGAGCATTTAGAACAACTTCAATGCACAAGTGGAGTTCCAAACTTCAAGGTTTTTAATTCTCAATCCACCCTCTGATTTTGGTTTTGTTACAGTTGACCAAGCAATTTTGTTGTATGTCTGCCTTCGAGATTATCTTTCCATATATAAGCATTGAAAAGTGAGTTGATTTGTTTGATACATCTTTTAGGAAGGATAAAAGCTCCACACCAGAAGTTTGTTATCTCGACAATGACTAAATTGATTAGTTGTAGCTTGCCTGCTAGCGAGAGGTATTTTGCAGACCATGCTGCCATTTTTGAGTAAAGTTTTTGCAGTAGAGGTTCGCAGACGAGGATGGATAGTTTCTTGGGGGATAAGGGTAGTCCTAGGTATTTAATGGGCAGAGAGCCTGAGGGAATACATGACATTGACTCAATGGATGCAACTTCTTGTAGGGACAAACCTGCAGGGAAGAAACTTGATTTTTACGGGTTAATGGCAAGACCTTACAGGATCTTAAAGCCTAGGAGTATATCCAACACCTGTTGGATAGAAGAGAGTGAGCAATCTGTGAAAACAAGTAGGTAGTCAGGGAAGCCGAGGTGGGTGAGCTTATTGGCAGCACATTGAGGATGATAATCGATAAAACTAGATTATGCAGCAGCGTTTAGCTTGAGGGAGAAATAGTTCATAGCTATTCCGAACAGGTACGGAGAGAGTGGATCTCCTTGACGGAGGTCACGAGTACCTTTGAAATAGCCGTGTAAGTTACCATTTAATCCCAAGGAATAAGCTGAAGTAGAAATACACTCTGTAATCCATTTAATGTATTTTTGTGGTAGATGAAGAGCTTCCAGGCAGATGAGGAGAAAGTCCCATTGAAGGGAGTCGAACGCTTTAGCGATATCGATTTTTAAGGTGAGTCTCGGCGGCCCTGATTTCCTTTGATATCCATTAATCATTTCTGAGGCTAGAGGCATTTTCTGTAATAGCAATCCTCCCTTTATAAATGCAGTCTGATTAGGAAGGATGATCTTGGTGAGTAAGGACTTTAGTCTTGAAACTAGTAGTTTTGCAATAAGTTTGTAGATAGTAGTACAAAATGATGTATGTTTGTAGTCCTTAATAATTGTTGCAACTGGGAATTTTGGGATGAGAGTGAGGATGGTGGAGTTGATAGGAGCAGGCATGTACGGGTATTGGAAGAATTTAGTGACAGAGCAGTTAGTTGAAACTGTGGGAAGGAAATCTGTGTGGGAGGTTAAACAGTTGAAGAATTTAAAGGGTTTAGTGCCAACAGAGGGTAACGGAGATGCCAACATAACAATACAGGGAGTGTGGTCGGAGAAGTCTGGTTGTTCAAAGGAGGATAGGCTATTCGGGTAAGTAGACAAGTAGGTTTTGTTTATCAACACACGATCTAACTTTTTTGCAACGGGTCGGGTTGATTGTTTGTTTGACCAGGTGAAAAGTGGCCCATGGCTACTCATGTCTCGGACCTCAATATGTTCAAGACAATCTCGGAAATCCTTCATTTCTTGAGTGACTGAATTCCTGAGGTGAGATGAGTGTTCAGCCGGATGTATAATTTTGTTAAAGTCACCACCAATCATCCAGGGCAAAGAGTCAAGATGCAGTCTTGTGAATGAACTTTTGAGGTCATGCCAGCGTACTTCACACTCTTCTTTATTGTTTTTTGCGTAAACCGTTGTGTACAAGAAAAGATTACCAATGCATGTTACTCTGCAGGTAATCAATTGGTTGGTCTTGTGGAGAACTGAAATGATTGATGGGGATTTCCATATCAATATTATCCAACCGTTTGCATCTTCAGAGTGATTTGAGGTGAAGGACCAGTTGGGACATATTCTTTGATGTGGGTCTCTAGTACTGCTCTGAAAGTAATATAAGTACTAATAAGCCAGGACTTTAGTGCAAGTTGTTTCTCTTGATCATTAAGGCCTCTAATGTTCCAAAAATGTCTTTATGGACATTAAAGGTTAGGATTGGATATCATCCCTTGGGTTAAGGGAAGAACATGGTTGATGGGTAATGTTTGGGATAGTAGAGGTTAAATGAGGAGCAGGGCTAGAAGCCGGTTGGGTAGAGTCAGATAAAGGGAGGTTTGGGTTAGATTGGGAAGGGTTAGTTTCTATTTGGGAGGGGGATGGAGAAAGGAGCGGAGGAGGAATGGAGGCAGAGGTTGAAATGATAGAGGGAGGTTGTTTTGGGGGTGAAGGAGGAGGTTTTGGGAGGAGAAATTCTTCAGCCATTGGGTTTGGATATGGTCATTTTAGTGATTTCAGAGGGGGTGCAGGTTTTTGAGCTAGGAGAGCAAGAGTAATATGGTTGACTGGTATACTGGATCTAGTCCCTAGGGGATCAAGGTAAATGAGAGTAGAGGTTGGGTCAAGGTCCAAGATTTGGGTAGGTGACAAAGCCATATGAGAGGTGGATGGAGATTGCACATCTGTCATAATCTCATCTATTTTTGAAGGAGACTGAGATGGGGGTTTTGGACTGGTAGGAGCCTTGGGTGACACTTCTGGTGCAAGAGGGGCTTTGGGTGGTTCCTCTGGTTTTTTCTGAACAGGTACACACTTAGATGATGGGCAGTGACCATGGAGATGACCCATTTCTTTGCAAACAGTGCATTTTGGAGGCGTCCATGGGTAAGTAACTGTTAAGGTAGTGACTTAGCCATCTTCTCTTTCGAATTCCACTGCAGAAGG
This sequence comes from Lepidium sativum, assembly GCA_023374145.1. NCBI lineage: Eukaryota > Viridiplantae > Streptophyta > Magnoliopsida > Brassicales > Brassicaceae > Lepidium > Lepidium sativum. The sequence continues at coordinate 15,501 of JAKUCM010002827.1, read as the reverse complement.
TAGAGGTTTAGTGCAATCCACTTTGACCTTAACTCGAGCGATCTCCAAATTCACTAAATGTATGGTGGAGTCATCTGTTTCTATTGGATCTCCAATAAGTCCGACTATGAAGTTTAGCCCTAGCTGATGGTAGAGGTCCAGAGGCAGTCCTCTTATGTGAGCCCACAGAGGAATGGATGATTGAGATGGTGGTTTTACTGCCAGATTTAGGGTCCATTATGCTACATAGAACATAGTAGAACCTATGTGTCATATCTCTTGATCTACTATCTTTTTCCTTATTGTGGGGTTTGGAATTCTAACCATAATTGTTCTGGTTCTCTTTCATGGAATAACCCATCTTATTGTCGTCAAGAACTTGTTATTCCTTATTATTGCGCTTTGCTCATGTACCAGTGAAGGCATAACTGGAAATGTCATTGATTGTTTTCTTTCACCGACAAGTACGAGACATTTTTAGATCCAAAGTTTTGATCTCAAAATTTACCCATCTTCTTATTTCATCTCGAAAATTTGTGGTAACCAATTGACAAATCATTGTTCAAAAATAAAATATTAGTTTGGTTTCGGATATTAGCAGTTATCCACTCTTCACCTGCATTAACAATATATGACCATTGAATATTTTGGGATATCCAAGACTTAACCATAATATATTCGATTCATTTCTGATTTATTATTCGGTTTGGCTATTATATTCAGGACTAGTCTCGAACCAAGGGTTTTGGCTTTAGCTCGACAAATCAGACTTTCTCCAAGATTATATTTTGAGTAAAGTTATTATAGATCAATGACCTTAAGCGAAATTAAAATACGAAAGATGATCATACCATTGTCTATACTCTATATAGCCCAAGACCATTCACCTTACTAATCATCACTTAAAAAATCATCACCTTATCGACCTGTCTGCAGTAAAATAGAAAAGAATATTAATAAACAATTGATCGGTTGACAATGAAAAAGAAAAAACAATTGATTCCCTTAATAGAATATTATGGAAAATGTCATACCTTTATGTTTTAAATGCCCTTTTTTAAAAAATTGCGAAAATGTTCCTTTTATATCTTAAATTATGGAAAATGTTTTTTTTTCTGAATTCTATATTATGTCCATGATATATATATATATATATTCAGTTAATATATCTGCCATATACAAGTATATTGCATTCTACATATTATTTTTTATCTTATCTACCGATAGTTGTTGTAGAAGAAGAATCTTTCTGAAACTCCTTAACGATAGTAGCGAGGGCTTCAAGGTTAAGACCAATACCGCAAAGAGCTATGAGAACTGACAAAGTATGTCGATCCAGTCTTGTCTCCAAGATGTTCGACATCCTATACACTAGCTCTAGCGACTCTCTCGCTGTTTTAGCTGCCTCCAGATCCATTCTCTGATTAAATTTTATACAGACTAAATCAATTTCTTAAAACGATTCCATGGACGATTCCATGGGGAATAGTTGTAAATTGTTCATATAAAGTCGGTATGTTATCATAAAATTATAATTGAACCAAATTCTTAACTAGTTTGCTCAGGACGACCTATAGGACGGATTAATTTGGCAAACTCTCACAGTTATGCATCAGTATTAGGGATCCACTAAAAAATTGAAGAGGAAAATATAGCATAAAAGCCGAACCGAAAGTAACCGAACCGACCGAACCTTTTAATTCGGTTTTCGGATTCTAATCGGTCTGGCTTGTAAAACCGATCGACAATCATTTAAAATGTAAATCGGCTGACGGTTCGGTTCGGTCGGTTCGATTTACAGGTATCCGATCGGTTTTAGGTCAACCGAAATGTTAACTTAACCCACTTACCCTCTCCCTCCTCCGTTTTCATTTCACTTGTTCTTCTCTTTGTCGAAGACGAATCCTCCTCTCTCTTCGATCTCTGATTTTTTCCCACATATTTCGTTATACTTCTGATTTCGACTTCCTATTTGATTTCGTTATCGATTTCCGATTTCTATTTCCCATTCGATTCCATTTCAGATTTCTGATTTCGCCTTCTGATTCTATTTAGTATTTCCGGTTCGATTTCTCTTTAGATTTTCGATTCGCTTTCCGATTTGAAATATTTTTGTTCATCGAGTTCTGATTATCGATTTTTCCCAGATTTTGTTCTAAGGATTGTCTTCGATTTGTGAGTCGGTTCTTCGGTTGTTTTTGATCTACAATCTGCAAGCGACCTTTGGATATTCAAGTATTTTGCTTCGATTTACTGAACCCATGAGTTTTTCATTCTGCATGTGTGTTTGGTTAACTGAACGGAACCCTTCTGATTTTTGTTGTATTTTTGATTCTGCTTCACGCATATGTGTTTGGGTTATCGGTTTTGCTATTGATCTATGTTTGCTTCATTAACGAGTACGTCCTAAATCTGTTTTGTTTTCTTCTGCTACATTAATTTGTTTATCGATTTTATATTGAGTTTTGTTTTACTCAATTGTTTGCAGATGGCTAGTGAGATGGATAGTGAGGGCAACAATAATATGGAATTTGAAGAACATCAACATGGGATCCCTGAACCAGAACCCATTAACACAGAGAATGAAAAAGCCAAAACACAGAGGTCAACTGCTTCTGGTCGGCCACCCATTCCGAAAAAGAAGTTTGCCAAAAGAGCAGAGGTGTGGCAACACTTTATTCAGCTCGATGATGGTAGTAATAAAAGTAGTTATCGGTATTGTGGTAAAGAGATTAGTTGTGACTCCAAAACGGTGGGAACTAGTCCAATGAGAGGTCACATAGGTAGATGTAATAAGGCCTATAAAACTTTCCTTGAAAGTGGTAGTGTTAGTCAAAAGGTTTTGAGTAGTGATATTGGTGGGAACATGAAAGTCATTAAATATGATATGTTGGCTTTTAGGAGATCAGTAAATGAATTGGTGGTTATCAATGAATTATTGTTTTCATTTGTTGAATTAGAGGGCTGGAAATGATTTTGTTTCAATGTTTTACCTATGTATAACACGTTTTCAAGAAGGACATGTACTAGGGACATTGTTGCAATGTACCAGAAAGAGAAGGCTGCTCTAAAGAGTGTGTTTATTGATGGTAAGAGAAGGGTGTCTCTCACCACAGATATTTGGGTGTCGCCTACTACTTATTATAACTACATGGTCATCACAACACACTGGATTGATGAAAACTGGCAAATGCAGAAAAGGATCATCAGTTTTAAACCCATCACAGATCACAAAGGGGAAACTATTGCGGGGCAGCTTGTTGATTGCCTTGATGAATGGGGAATTCAGAAGGTTTTCACAGTTACAGTCACAGTTACAGTCAGAAGGTGATGACAAGGCTTTAATATTATTTTCGGAGACATTGAGAGCAAGAGAAACAAATGCATTAATTCAAGGTGGTGCTCTTTTACATATGCGTTGTTGTGCTCATATATTAAATTTGATTGTAAGGGATGGTCTAACAAATGTCAATGATAGTGTTGAGTCTATTCAGAATGCAATTAAGTATGTTCGATCATCTTTTGCAAGGTTAAAGTCCTTTGAATTAAGGTGTGAAACAGGTAAGATCTCACGGGGTATCTTGACTTTGGATTGCAAGACTCGTTGGAAGTCCACCTATCTTATGTTGGTGTCAGCTCTGAATTACGAGTTGCTTTTGAGAAGATGTCAGCTGAAGACATGTTGTACAATGAGTACTTCAAAGAAGATGATGAGAAAGAAAAGAAAAAATGAGTTGGACCGCCAACTACTACAAATTGGAATGAAGTGCAAAGGTTAATGAAATTCCTTAAGATCTTCTTTAATTGTATATTGGCTTTCTCTGCTTCTAAATCAGTAACGTCTACACTTTGTTACAATGAGATTGTAACATTAGAAAGGAATCTTATAACAAAATGCACTAGTAGTGATAGTGAAGTAAGACAACAAGCACATGCTATGAGGAATAGATTTGAAAAATATTGGGATGGCTTGTTGAATATAAATGTGCTTGTGATAGTTTCTAGTGTCTTCGATCCACGGAACAAGATGCAGTTTGCTTCTCTGTGCTTTGAAAAACTCTATGGTAAAGACACCATAGAATGTCGACAACTACATAGTTCTGTCACAAGTTGTATGAAGAGCTTACATGCAGAGTATATTATTAGGTACAAGCCTTTGAAGCAGATTGATATGACTGGAAACCGAAGTGATCATGGAAATTCCGAGCAATCTACTGGTGTGTTTGACCTGTCAGATGATGATGATGATGGTTGTGAGAGAATGGATTCAATTTACAGTCAAATAGTTAGTGAAAAGAGCAATGAAGAGGGATGTACAGAGCTGGATATATATCTCAATGAAAAAATAGAGGCAAGAGTGGAAAACTCATTAGGTATGTCTTTTGATGTGCTATTGTGGTGGAAGAAAAATAGTGCTAAGTTTTCGGTTATATCTGAACTTGCCAAAGATGTTTTTACAATTCAAGTCTCGTATGTTGCAAGTGAGTCCGCGTTTAGCACTAGTGGACGACTGTTGGACCCATATAGGAGCTGCTTGACATCGTATATGATTGAAGCTTTATTATGCACACAATAGTGGTTGAAGACTTCAATTCAATCCCAAGCCCAAATTGCAAACTTGGCACAAATGTTTGAGGAAATTGACTTCTTTGAATCTTTTGGTAAGTATAATGTTATGTTTGTTTATTCTGCTGAGTTTAAAATCATTCTAACAATGCTATGTTTCCCTGCAGATGAACGAAATTCACATGGCAGTGAAGGACCAAGTCATATGGTGAGTAATACATAGTCTTAATACTTTGATGTTCTTGTGTAATCCTTAGACTTCATTTTGAAACTTTGTTGCAAAAATTGGTATTTGTTTGCTAAATTGTGAAGGTCTGAAACTGCAAGATGGAGAACAAACAAAATGAGATGAAACAATGTTAGATTTGTGTCATCTAGTTTCTTGAGGTATTTGTTGTGTTTATTTGCCAATTATAGAAGAACCTTAGGTAATATGTAATATTTTCATGTATTTGTAAGCAAAATGTTATTGTCTTTAGTATTTGCAAGTATGAACCTTATGTATTATGTAATGTTTTCATGTATTTGTAAGCAAATCCGATATTAACCGATTTAATCGTCTTAACCAAAAAACCCGAATATAACCGAAATTATCCTAAATTATCCGAAATTAACTAGTAAATAGGATAAAAAACCGAAATCTACTAAACATTTTGGGTTTAAACAGATCTTATTATTGACACAATAACCTAACCGATTAATTGAATTAACCAAATCGAACCGAGCAATTTTTTAAATCGGTTCAATTCGGAACAATATTATAAAACCCAAAAAAAAACGAAAACCAATTAAACCAAACCGAACGGTTTGGTTCGGCCTGAAGACCCATGTCTAGGAAAATACAATAATACCAAATTCTATTAATATTAGAATAATAGCATAAAACAAATTTTCACCGGAAATGAAAGTAGGAACACAAAAAATCAAACTCCTATACCCAAATTAGTACCCATCACAATAATGGTAAGGAAATAGAAACAATCAACTATATAAAATTATCCGAATGGATTAAATTTTTTAATAACAAATTATTTTTTCCAAACCAAACCAAAACTGAATGATGACAAACTGAATAAAATTAACCAATATTCATAAAAGTAATTAATATTTTAACTAAATGTATAGAAATATGTCTTTAATATATGAATAACACCATCTTTTTCACTAATACTAATTAATTATTTTTATTTTTATTTTTATTAAAAACTTAATAAAAATATAATTTGGTCACAAATAAAATTATTTCATAAAATTTTTAAAAATTATAATTCAAGACAGAGCCGAATATATATTATTTACCATTCCGCTGTGTTTTTTTGAATTATAAAGTTCTGAAACCTGAATTTTTCCAACCAATGACTAACCCAACAATGATTGCAGGCCGGTGAAAAGATTCTTTATACAAGTCCTAACCAGAAGCAACAAAACTACTTTATTTTGCGAAATCAAAATGAATCTAATTTCTCCCAAGTCAAAGACCTTTCTACATTTAAAATCCAAGGATCACGTACTTTTGTGCCATTTTCTCAGAAATCAAAAGTAAATTTGTTATATTATAATCGAAACTGGAACATTAATTTAACTAGCTTACGTTTGTTGAAATTATCTAGAATCATTTGATCAAGTTCCACTCTAAATAGTTAAGAGACTACCTCGAACATGGGAAGTTTATACGGCGACGAGAATTACATTAATGAAAGCCAAAACTCAAAAGTAAGCAAGAGTGGAACCCATCAGATAATTCCAGAGACAGTATAATTCACAAGTGATCAGCTTTCGCTTTAGTAATTTTGATTTTTTTCAGGCCATCAAACTCAATATCAGAATCAGACGAACCATTACTCTCGATATCTGAGGCAAACGAATCACCATTTCTAACACCATCATTTTCAATATCTGAGTCAGACGAATCATCAATTCTCAGGGCATCATTGTTGTTATCTGATTCAGACGAATCATTCTCAAAATCTGAGTCTGTGTCATCAACAACCTTATGTGCATCGTTAAGTGGGTACTTACGCACCACCTCCATTACCTCATCATCATCATCACTATCATCGTGCTTCCCTGATAACTTCCTAATCATCATTGCCTCAAATAATTCAGGCAATGCATCCTCATTTCCATCATTCATAAAGCTTTCTATTCTCTTTTTCAGCTCTGGAAAACCAAATGGAAAACAAACCTCCAGAGATAAGCAACAAAATTGTAATCCTTACAGGAATATTTATGCGCTCTCATTATTAAGCATCATGAATATTCAAATAAAATCAGCCAACTCCGTCGACATTTAACATCGAATCGTTGGAATTTCTTCATTTTTATCCATAAATCTAACCCATTTCTTCAAGATTATACATTTTTGATGGAAAATAAAAAATGAAGAAGTTGATTCCCAAAGAAAGTCACCTTCTTTAGAAACAATTTCGTCACCCCTTGAGCCCGAATCGGTAGAGAAGAAGTCGTACCGAAAAATAGCTCGGTCGGAGAGAGGAACAATACGACGGTTGATGTTTGAATGACGGAAAGAAACCGGTGAGTGAAGGAAATTTCGAACCAATAAACTCGGAAATCTCTGCAAAAATCGTCTCATCGGATTTGGGTCAAGACTAGGGTTTATTAGAGGATTGTGAAATTAGGGGTTTGAAGCAAGTCGTTAGATTTTGAAACTGTTGTACAGATTAGACCACCTCCACCAAAAATTTCTTGGAGAAGGATATAATGTTTTTTAACAATAAAGAATTAGAAAAAAATTAGTAAAATAAGAGAAAAATGAGAATGGATTCTTAAACAAGAGAATTGAGAGATTAAGTTCTCGAATAAAAAAACTCACTTTTAATATTTTTTAAAATAAAACTTAAATAAAAATAAATTTTTTAAAATAATAATATTTTATTATTTTAGAATCTCAAATAAATTCTTAACTGGAAAATGGTTTTTAATCTAATGGCAAACGGTAAGTCTACATAAAGCAGCTTATTTACACAATCAGAATTGAGTTTCCGTATATATTAAGTAAGAATTTGGCTATTGCACTGAGTAGCTGTGACTCATTATAATTTACCGTCGACAAAAAAAATTAAAAATAAACTCTTGACCGCTCTTTTCTTCATTTCCGGTTATCTTAACTGATCCAATCAGACTGGGCCGAGTATCGACAAGTCCATTTCCATTGTTGATATCTAACAGCCCATCAAGGCCCAACGTTCACACTTTTTCACTAAAATATTGTTTGGAAACCTTTTCATGAAAATTTTACAATTCGTTTTTTTATTTGAGGATAATCTTCAAGACTTCACAACCAAAGAAAAATATTCTTAATATATAATATTTAGATGCAATAAGTTAGTCCAACATATTTACAGCAGTAGGCCATACAAAAAATGGAAAATGGTAGATAGAAACAGTATGATTTTATTCTAGTGTTAGTTTATAATTACAAGTAAAGTAGAAACTAGTGGACAAAAGTTTTTGGGTCATGCTCTGGCAAACACTATAAAATTTTAAGATTTTTATTTGAGAATATCATGAGAAATCTTTTTTAAGTTTTAAATTACGAAAATATCTATTTTTATCTTATAAAAATATACATTTTAATTATAATTATGAAAAAAAAAATTAGTGTATATCATGTTTACAGTAAAAAGTTATAATATTTATGTTAATTATGGCATAATGTAATATTTTATCTACTATGTACAAATATATCTGTTTTTATCTATTATAAACGTAAATTTATTATATATATGCACTGTAAACTATATAAATGTCTATTGTATACAAATTTATATTTTATACTTCTTAATTTGAATATTCTTTCTCGTAAAAAAAAAAGATATTTTGTAGAAATTTTAAAAGAAAATATTTTCTTATAATTTAAAATTTAAAAATAGTATTTCTTGTAATTTTATTTTTTTATTTTTGGACTTAAACAATCATGTGACTCACCTAACATTTTCGACTATTTATTTATCACTTCTATTTCGCCTCAAATCTCATTCACACTAATTGTTAAAAATTGATATTTTTTTCGGCAAACCTGGACCTATATTCTTTTCATATAAGTGAGGGTTTAATTTTTTTTTTTGTCAACAAGTGAGGGTTTAATTAGTAATTATGATTTTTGTGGTATAGAACAAAATGCCGTATGTGCGGTTTTAATATTAGAAAAACAATACAAAAATGTATGATTGGTAAACATATAAGTGGTACAGTTTTTGTAAAATTTTAAATTAGTATTATATTATAAACTATTATCTAAATTTAGTTATTAATTTAATCAAATAATATATATGTAAAATTAAGTTACTAGATTATTATGCACTTATATATAAAAATTTAACTATTATTTTGACAGTTTATTTTTATTAATGTAAAAGCTTATAGTTTTGTTTTATTATATTAGTATTGATTATAGATTTTTTAAATCAATTTATTGATTATAGTTAATTGTCCTAATTATAGAAAAGAGAGAATTATTTAACAAAAAAAAAGAGAGTAAGAGTTAATTTTAGGAGAGAGTGGTGTATGGTCGAGAGAGAGATAGGAGAGAGAAGAAAAGAGATATGCTTTTTTGATTCAAAATTTTATTAATAAAATTAACGTGGAGAAGCAGAGGAGAGAGAGTGTAATCCGCTGGGTAATTATAGCTTCATAAATTTTAAGTGCGGATTTCAATTATGTGAGTAAACAAGAAAAACGCGGTGTTCTTTTTCTATTTTTTTAAAACCGCAAATTGCTAAAAGTTACATGATTGGTGGTTCAAAAGCGTTTTTTTCTATTTCTTCCTTAAAACCGCCCCGCCCCGCCCCGCACTAAACAATATATGACATCGAATGTTTTTGAGTAGTTTTTGGTTTTAGTTTTTTTTAGAAATTATTTTTAATCAATTAAGTTTCCGAGAAACTAGTTTTTAAAAATTTGAAAAATTATTTTTGTCATAATTTAACATTCATGTTTCTAGTTTTTAGATTTTCCTTAAAAGTAGAGAAACTAGTTTCTAAAAATTTAATGTTATTTTCTTTAAAAACCAAAAATCAGTTTTTTGAGTTTTTGAGAAATCAAAATCTAACAAACATTGAATTAGCTGAAGATTACAATTTTCACTCGAAATAAAAGGAAGCTTCCAATCGTTCTTATACAAAGAGTTTGTAAATCATATCGAAATAAACCAATAGCTATTTTGAATATACCGGACATAACCGATTACTATTTAATAAACATTATCAATATACCCCCTCAAGTCTTTATGTCGAACAATGGTTTAGGAAGAAAGAGATTTGAAATTGACATTCTACCCAAAATCAAGTGAAAAGAACCTGAGTGAAAAGGCTTAGTGAGAATATTAGCATGCTAATTGGAGCTAGAGACATGAAAAAGCTTCATAAAATCATTCTTGAGTTGCTCCCTAAGTGTTTGACAGTCAATCTCCACGTGCTTAATTCGTTCGTGGAAAACTGGATTTGAGGTTATGTGAATAGCAGATTTATTGTCACAAAACAACTTGGCCGAGGAGGAGACACCAATATTGAGATCCTTCAAAAGTTGATCAAGCCAGAGCAGTTAACATGTAGCCAAAGTCGATGCTCTGATACTCTGCTTATGTACTATTGTAACTCACATACTTCTGGTTCTTTAATCTCCAAAAAATGAGAGATTTGCCAATATAAACACAATTACCAATGATTGACTTTCTTGTATCATGACAAGTAGCTCAGTCAGCATCTGAGAAGGCATTCAAGCATGGATCAGAGTTTGCAGCATAGAATAAGCCTTGACCAGGATTACTTTTAACATACTTGAGAACTCTATGTGCAGCCTTTAGATGAATGTCTATAGGAGCAGAAAGAAACTAACTAAGAGTGTTGACTGCAAATGTTATATTTGGACGAGTGATTGCCAAGTATAAAAGCCTTCCAATAAGCTCACGATAAGAAGAAATGTTGGACAATATCACACCATAATCTTTACTCAAATGCACAGTCGGATCCATAGGTGTAAAACATGGCTTACAAGCAAAAAGCCATGTATTGGTGAGAATATCCAATGCATATTTACGCTGTCAAATAGAAATTCCTCTCTTGTTCTTTGCTATTTCTAATCCCAAGAAATACTTCGGTGACCCCATATCCTTAACTTTGTAAGTTGTATGAAGAACACCTTTAAGACTCTGTAAACCTACATCATTATTCGAAACAATCAAAATGTCATCAACATAGACTAAAATTGCTATGAAAAATGATTCCTTCTTTCTGAAAAAGAGAGTATTATCACTCTGAGACTGCTCAAATCCTGCTTCAAGAATGACCTTAGAAAACACTTATACCATCTACGTGAAGCTTGTTTAAGCCCATATAAAGACTTATTCAATTTGCATATTGGATTAAAAAGAATATGTCCATCTGCTCAAGTATAGCATTGAGGTAAACTCATATAAATTTCCTCTTCAAGATCAATATGCAGAAAAGCATTAGTAACATCAATTTGAGTAAGAGACCATCCATGAATTGAAGCTAATGCAAGCAAGACCTTAACATGTTAACTTTGCCACTAGAGAAAAAGTATCTATATAATCTACTCCTTCCATTTGAGTGTACTTTTTAGCTATCAACCTAGCTTTATACCGATCAATTGTCCCATCAAGATTGTACTTAATAGTATAAACCCCAACGACAACCAATGACATGCTTACCCAAAGGTAATGAGACAACATTCCAAGTTTTATTTAACTTCTGAGCAGTTATCTCTACGTCCATTGCTTTTTGGAAATGAGGATGTGCCATGGCTTGCTCAAAATTTTATGGCTCTGTTTCAATTGAACAAGAAAGAACAAAAGACTGATAAAAAGAATTGAACTTTGAGTATTCAAGAACATATGAGATAGGAAAAGAAGTAGAACTTGAAATGAATTCAGAACAAGTATTTTGTGAGAGTTTTTTAAGTAAAGAACAGTGATAGTCAACTAAATAACCTGGAGCTTTAGCATTCCTTCTTGGTTGTGCACTGATCACGGAGGCTTCTCTTGTCTTAGCCGTTACAGTTCCATCAATTTGTGATGTGGCACTAGATCCCTGGCTTATATTACCCGATGTATTCACAATCACATTATCATTTACAACCCACATTATCATTATGAACCAGATTATGATCAATTATTGCGATGATGATTATGATCAGACAAAACAGATTCATGAGACAAACTAGAATGCATCATGTCCTCAACCAAAATAGGAGTAGAAAGAGGCAAGATAACATCATGAAATAAAGCATCAGGAGTTAGCATGGGATGATCATTTTTGAAAGGAAATATATGTTCATGAAAAAACACATTTCTAGAAACAAAATTTTCATTAGTTTCTAAGTTAAGGAATTTATATCCTTTACATCCCGAAGGATAACCGAGAAACACACAAGTAGTAACCCTGGGGGAAAATTTGTTTCCATCCTTAATGTGTGTTGAAACATAGCATACACAACCATAACATTTAAGAAAACCATATTCAGGTGTCTTCTTAAAAAGAGTCTCATAAGGACTAGACTTGTTCAATATCATTGAAAGAGTACGATTAATCAAGAATTATTGCAGTTAATACACAATCACTTCAATACATCAAAGACACATTAGACTAAAAAGCAAAGCACGAGAAACATTCAAAATATGTTGATGTTTTCGTTTTCAGAACAAAGTTTTGTTGTGGAGTATAAGCACATGATAATTGATGAATCATACCATTATCCTTAACCAATTGAGAAAAAGAAAGCTCAGGAGTCATTATCAGATCTAATAGCTTTTATCTTCTTATTAAATTAAGTACTCACGTGTTTAACAAAACTAGGAAAAACTATAACAACTTTACTGTTATTATGCAACATATAGATCCATGTAACTCGAGTTCAATCATCAACAATGGTTAAGAAATATGTAAACCCTTCTACATGGACCCCATATGTCAAGATAAATCAAATCAAAAGGTTGAGATGACATGTTATTATGAGAAACAAATGGAATACGCTTCTGTTTAGCAAGAGGGCAAACATTACATCGAAAAAAATCAGACTTAAAACTAGATAGAGGTAAAATACCAAAAAAGATCAATCTGTGATCAGAAGAGAGGGTGTGGCCTAAACGATTGTGCCATATGTGACTTTCTTCAAAAATGGAACCACAAAAGGAAATGTTATTGGTAGAGGAGGAATTAATGGAGGTCTCCATAATGTAGAGACCACGAGTTTGAACACCGATACCAATCATCAAGTCCTGAGTATGGTCCCTGCAGGAAACAATAATCAAGATAAAAGACAACAGAAACCCGAGAATTAGCTTTGCTCAATAAAGAACTTACACTAATCAGATTGAATTTAAAAGATGAAACATGCAACACATTATCCAAAAAGTCAAATGATCAGAGATGCGAATTGTTCCTATATGATTAATAGGAACTCTAGTGCCATTAGGAAGAGAAACTGTAACACCTGCGACTAGAAAAATTTCAGTAAACAATGTAAGATTAGAACATACATGACTAGTTACCCCACTATCAATGATCCAACTATCACTAGGAATGACATTTTGTAAAGTGGAAATATAGTGTTTTTGAAAAGTCAGTATGTGATTCTCGTATATAACACTATAAGATGGAAAAGGAATGTTTATGGATTCTGTTTTGGAAGATAAAGTACCAGAAGATAATTGAGCTGCCATGACACCTTGAGTAGTTATAGTAGCAACATGAAAAGTATACGACTTCTCAGGAGCTTGCACATTGGCATTAAGTTGAGTTAGAAGAGACTGCACTTGCTCTGCAAAAAATTTGCTATAATCCAGGGTTAATGACAGAAAAATCTCTGGAATTAGCAGTAACAACATTAGTACTGGACCATGATTTTGTTGAGGCTGATTAGATGACTGCCCTTGTTGTCATTGATTCATCTTGTGACGAGGTGGATATCCATGAAGTTTATAACACTTCTGCATGGTATGACCGGAGCGACTGCAGTTGGTACAGAAAGGCCTCCGGGATTTGTTCTTGTAGGCAACAGCACACGCTTTATTATCCTTAAAACCAACATAACCTCCCTCATTACCATTTGCAGAATCATTAGATGTGAGAGTCTGAAAAGCAACATTATCTAGTCTCGTAACAGGTCTAATCGACCTCTACTCTCTCATCTTGTGCAACCACATTGAACACACTCTCTATGTCAGGAATATGCTTCAACATCAAGATGTGTCTGCGAGTTTTCTCTAAGGTCTATTAAGTCCCATCAAGAACTTTGTTACCCTGCTTCTTTGCTGTAAATTTCCCACAAAATTGCAGCATTGCACTCACACTTTCCACATGTACATATTGGCAGCTCAATGTAATTCTAATACTCTTCACATAACGTCATCAACTCAGTGTAATAGGCACTAACATCCATAGAACCTTGTTGTATAGAGCTCAATCCCTATTCAATCTCATAGACCCTAGGTGCATCATCCTGTTTGAATCGTGACATCAAATTTTTCCAAATTGCTTCGGCTGTTGACATGAATAAAAGACTTTGGCCTATTTTCTTTGACACAAAATTCATTAACCAGGTTGCAACCATATCATTGCAACGAGACCAAGAAACAGCCTCTCGATGATCATTAAGCGGCTTAAGTATAGTCCCCATCAATGAATCCAAGTTTATTCTTAACGTTTAACGTCATTCTAACGGATCTACGCCAATAATTAAATTTGGATCCAGAAGACAAACGATCGATTACAAGAACAATATCTGCATGATCAGAAGCGTGAAGGAAGTATGAATTCTCATATTGATCCATTGATTGAGGATGATTCCCAGAACTAATCGTGTTTTCGCGAAGAATCAAAGACATTCCAAGAAACTATAATAGAACTTGATTAAGAAAAATTATGCCGCAAGAGAAGAAATCAGCAATAATCAGAGGTCAAAGAATCAGAATAGAAGTTTTGAAGAAAGAAACATTGCGAATAACACAACGATTTCAAACACAACAAGGATCAATCGGCTGAAGAAAGCAAGAACTTGTTGAGTGATAGAAAGACTCATAGCTTGCTCTTCGAAGATCATGATGATGAGGCTGTGGAACGAGAAAACGGCGGAAACGATTTTCTTGGCTATGATACCATAACAAACATTGAATAGAACTGAAGATTACAATTTCTCATTAGAAGTAAAAGGAAGTTTCTAACTGTTCTTATACAAAGAGTTTGTAAATCAAACCGAAGTAAACCAACAACTATTTTGAGTAAACCGGACATAACCAATTACTATCTAATAAACATTATCAATAAAATCAGTAACAAAATTAAAAACTAAAAACAAAACCAAAATCCAGAAACTAGAAACCAAAACCAAAACCAAAAACTACTCTTCCATTAATAGCCTATATACACATTGTTTTTTCTATTGAAGTATAAACAAAAAATATGTACTAACTTGTGCGACTTATGAAGTTGTGATCCTCTAATGTTTCTTGTCTTTCTTAATAGACAAAAATTGAAATACTTCTGACAGATACACAAAAAGAAGATAGTAAAAGTGAAGACATGAGATCTTTTCTATTTCTATTATACAAACAAAAGACAATAAAACTTCCTCATCTATAGTAGTTTCTGGTACAAAAAATGAACCCAAAACCCAAAAAGAAGTTATTCAAATAAAGTCAAATGCAGATGAAAGGAAGCTAAAATATCAAAGAAGAGTCCATCCAACTTTAAACGACTGGTAGAATCTATTGCGTAAAGTAGTAAAATACCAATTTTACCCTCACCTCAACTTTTCAAACATAACAACAGTATTAAACTCTTAAACACATACTGTTCTTGACTTCAAACACAAACTATAATAAATGCAAAAGTTAATTTGATTATATAATTGAAGTATTAATTAAAAAAAAAAAATCTTTTTTTTCCCCGCGCTGTGTGTATCTTTTATCTCTCTCTC
>JAKUCM010002826.1:0-38022 GCA_023374145.1 Lepidium sativum | reverse complement strand
AAAAATGACATTACATAGCCTTGAATTTAACTAAAAGAAACTACATGTGGAGAAGATTCATATGAACAAGGATGGCTATATGGATCAAGCTAGTTTTCATAACTCAACCAAAGTAGTTGATCACAACTTCACCAATAGACATCTTGTAGGTTAAAGCCGGAATGATCATGTTACAACTGATGTCACCACTCTAAGTTGACATAACAAACATACTCACGTAAAAGTGACATTACATAAGCCTTGAATTTAGCTAAAAGAAATTACATGTGGAGAATGTTTATTTGAACAAGGATGTCTTTAAGGAGCAACCTAGTTTCATAACTCAACCAAAGTAGTTGATGACAACTTCACCAATAGACAAAGCTTGTAGATTAAAGCCGGAATGATCATGTTGCTACTTGTGACACCAATCTTAGTAGCCATAGCAGAGTTTCTCATGTATAAACGACGTTACATAGCCTTGAATTTAGCTATAAGAAACTACATGTGGAGAATGTTTATTTGAACAAGGATGTACTTAAGGAGCAACCTAGTTTCATAACTCAACCAAAGTATTTGATGACAACTTAACCAATAGACATAGCTTGTAGATTAAAGCCGGAATGATCATGTTGCAACTTAGGACACCACTCTTACTAGCCATAGCAGAGTTTCTCATGTATAAACGACGTTACATAGCCTTGAATTTAGCTATAAGAAACTACATGTGGAGAATGTTTATTTGAACAAGGATGTATTTAAGGAGCAACCTAGTTTCATAACTCAACCAAAGTATTTGATGACAACATTCACCAATAGACATAGCTTGTAGATTAAAGCCGGAATGATCATGTTGCAACTTATGACACCACTCTTAGTAGGCCATAGCAGAGTTTCTCATGTATAAACGACGTTACATTGCCTTGACATGTATTGAAGTATCATATGAGAAACAATAAGGATCAAGCTAGTTTCAAAGCTCAATGAAAATAGTTCATGGCAGGTTCACCTATAGACATCAACTTATAGATTAAAGTTGGGATGATCATGTTACAACCTATGACACCACTCTGAGTTGCCATAACAAACTTTTTAATGTAAAAATGACATTACATAGCCTTGAATTTAATAAAGAAACTACATGTGGAGGAGGTTCATATGAACAAGTTATGGCTTTAAGGATCAAGCTAGTTTTATAACTCAACCAAAGTAGTTGATGATAGGTTCACCAGTAGACATAACTTGTATATTAAAGTTGGAATGATCCGTTTACAACTTATGACACCACTCTTGGTTTCCATAGCAAACTTTCTCAACCCAAAGCTAGATTTTATAACTCAACCAAAGTAGTCATGGCATGTTCATAAAAAGTCATAGCTTGTATATTAAAGCCAGCGTGATTATGATATATCCTATGACACCACTCTATGTTGAAATAGCAGACTTGGTCATAAATAACAACATTACATAGCCTTGACTTAGCTAAAAGAACTCACATGTTGAGAAGGTTCATATCAACACGGATGGCTCTAAGAATCAATCTATATTTCATAATTGAATGAAAATAGTTTATGGTATGTTCATCAATAGACATAACTTGTTGATTTAAGTTGGGATGATCATGTTAAAACCTATGACACCCACTTCTGAGTTGCCATTGCAGACTTTTCATTTTAAAAATGACATTACATAGCCTTGAATTTAACTAAAAGAAACTACATGTGGAGAGATTCATATGAACAAGGATGGCTATATGGATCAAGCTAGTTTCATAACTCAACCAAAGTAGTTGATCACAACTTCACCAATAGACATCTTGTAGGTTAAAGCCGGAATGATCATGTTACAACTGATGTCACCACTCTAAGTTGACATAACAAACATACTCACGTAAAAGTGACATTACATAGCCTTGAATTTAGCTAAAAGAAATTACATGTGGAGAATGTTTATTTGAACAAGGATGTCTTTACGGAGCAACCTAGTTTCATAACTCAACCAAAGTATTTGATGACAACTTAACCAATAGACATAACTTGTTGATTTAAGTTGGGATGATCATGTTAAAACCTATGACACCACTCTGAGTTGCCATTGCAGACTTTTTCATTTAAAAATGACATTACATAGCCTTGAATTTAACTAAAAGAAACTACATGTGGAGAAGATTCATATGAACAAGGATGGCTATATGGATCAAGCTAGTTTCATAACTCAACCAAAGTAGTTGATCACAACTTCACCAATAGACATCTTGTAGGTTAAAGCCGGAATGATCATGTTACAACTGATGTCACCACTCTAAGTTGACATAACAAACATACTCACGTAAAAGTGACATTACATAGCCTTGAATTTAGCTAAAAGAAATTACATGTGGAGAATGTTTATTTGAACAAGGATGTCTTTAAGCGGAGCAACCTAGTTTCATAACTCAACCAAAGTATTTGATGACAACTTAACCAATAGACATAACTTGTTGATTTAAGTTGGGTATGATCATGTTAAAACCTATGACACCACTCTGAGTTGCCATTGCAGACTTTTTCATTTAAAAATGACATTACATAGCCTTGAATTTAACTAAAAGAAACTACATGTGGAGAAGATTCATATGAACAGGATGGCTATATGGATCAAGCTAGTTTCATAACTCAACCAAAGTAGTTGATCACAACTTCACCAATAGACATCTTGTAGGTTAAAGCCGGAATGATCATGTTACAACTGATGTCACCACTCTAAGTTGACATAACAAACATACTCACGTAAAAGTGACATTACATAGCCTTGAATTTAGCTAAAAGAAATTACATGTGGAGAATGTTTATTTGAACAAGGATGTCTTTACGGAGCAACCTAGTTTCATAACTCAACCAAAGTATTTGATGACAACTTAACCAATAGACATAACTTGTTGATTTAATTTGGGATGATCATGTTAAAACCTATGACACCACTCTGAGTTGCCATTGCAGACTTTTTCATTTAAAAATGACATTACATAGCCTTGAATTTAACTAAAAGAAACTACATGTGGAGAAGATTCATATGAACAAGGATGGCTATATGGATCAAGCTAGTTTCATAACTCAACCAAAGTAGTTGATCACAACTTCACCAATAGACATCTTGTAGGTTAAAGCCGGAATGATCATGTTACAACTGATGTCACCACTCTAAGTTGACATAACAAACATACTCACGTAAAAGTGACATTACATAGCCTTGAATTTAGCTAAAAGAAATTACATGTGGAGAATGTTTATTTGAACAAGGATGTCTTTAAGGAGCAACCTAGTTTCATAACTCAACCAAAGTAGTTGATGACAACTTCACCAATAGACATAGCTTGTAGATTAAAGCCGGAATGAACATGTTGCAACTTGTGACACCACTCTTAGTAGCCATAGCAGAGTTTCTCATGTATAAACGACGTTACATAGCCTTGAATTTAGCTATAAGAAACTACATGTGGAGAATGTTTATTTGAACAAGGATGTATTTAAGGAGCAACCTAGTTTCATAACTCAACCAAAGTATTTGATGACAACTTAACCAATAGACATAGCTTGCAGATTAAAGCCGGAATGATCATGTTGCAACTTAGGACACCACTCTTAGTAGCCATAGTAGAGTTTCTCATGTATAAACGACGTTACATAGCCTTGAATTTAGCTATAAGAAACTACATGTGGAGAATGTTTATTTGAACAAGGATGTATTTAAGGAGCAACCTAGTTTCATAACTCAACCAAAGTATTTGATGACAACTTAACCAATAGACATAGCTTGTAGATTAAAGCCGGAATGATCATGTTGCAACTTATGACACCACTCTTAGTAGCCATAGCAGAGTTTCTCATGTATAAACGACGTTACATAGCCTTGAATTTAGCTATAAGAAACTACATGTGGAGAATGTTTATTTGAACAAGGATGTATTTAAGGAGCAACCTAGTTTCATAACTCAACCAAAGTATTTGATGACAACTTCACCAATAGACATAGCTTGTAGATTAAAGCCGGAATGATCATGTTGCAACTTGTGACACCACTCTTAGTAGCCATAGCAAAGTTTCTCATGTATAAACGACGTTACATTGCCTTGACATGTATTGAAGTATCATATGAGAAACAATAAGGATCAAGCTAGTTTCAAAGCTCAATGAAAATAGTTCATGGCAGGTTCACCTATAGACATAACTTATAGATTAAAGTTGGGATGATCATGTTACAACCTATGACACCACTCTGAGTTGCCATAACAAACTTTTTAATGTAAAAATGACATTACATAGCCTTGAATTTAATAAAAGAAACTACATGTGGAGGAGGTTCATATGAACAAGTATGGCTTTAAGGATCAAGCTAGTTTTATAACTCAACCAAAGTAGTTGATGATAGGTTCACCAGTAGACATAACTTGTATATTAAAGTTGGAATGATCGTTTTACAACTTATGACACCACTCTTGGTTTCCATAGCAAACTTTCTCAACCAAAGCTAGATTTTATAACTCAACCAAAGTAGTCATGGCATGTTCATAAAAAGTCATAGCTTGTATATTAAAGCCAGCGTGATTATGATATATCCTATGACACCACTCTATGTTGAAATAGCAGACTTGGTCATAAATAACAACATTACATAGCCTTGACTTAGCTAAAAGAACTCACATGTTGAGAAGGTTCATATCAACACGGATGGCTCTAAGAATCAATCTATATTTCATAATTGAATGAAAATAGTTTATGGTATGTTCATCAATAGACATAACTTGTTGATTTAAGTTGGGATGATCATGTTAAAACCTATGACACCACTCTGAGTTGCCATTGCAGACTTTTTCATTTAAAAATGACATTACATAGCCTTGAATTTAACTAAAAGAAACTACATGTGGAGAAGATTCATATGAACAAGGATGGCTATATGGATCAAGCTAGTTTCATAACTCAACCAAAGTAGTTGATCACAACTTCAACCAATAGACCATCTTGTAGGTTAAAGCCGGAATGATCATGTTACAACTGATGTCACCACTCTAAGTTGACATAACAAACATACTCACGTAAAAGTGACATTACATAGCCTTGAATTTAGCTAAAAGAAATTACATGTGGAGAATGTTTATTTGAACAAGGATGTCTTTAAGGAGCAACCTAGTTTCATAACTCAACCAAAGTAGTTGATGACAACTTTGTGAAAATTCTCAATAGTATGTGAGTAGAGAAGAAGAGAATCTGATTGAGAATTGAGGAGAGTATGGCTGAGAAAGAGAGAGTTGGAAGAAGAGTCTTCTCATTTCTTAAGCTTTACAAATGTGGTTTACAACATATATATAGTAAGAGCACACGAAAACCCTACCTATACATACACATTACACTCTTTTATACAGTCCAAACACTAAAGACAAAACTTACCCGAAATGGGTACAAACCAAATCTGCCATAACAAAAGGGAAGGGAAGACTTTTCCCAATATGTGGCAACAGTCTTCAAGGAGTCACATGTGACTTTTCTGAGCCAAGTTACCACACATGTGACTTAGTTCCTTTCCAACAATGCTAACCAAGTTCTTCTTTGTAGTTAGACCCTTCCTTTTACTCGGTTCCTTGTTTAGCACTCCAACTGAAGCTTGTCTTATACTCCAGCTATTTAACTCTTTTAGTTTAACACTCCCCCTCAAGCTTGAATCCATAATGTGGATCATTAGGAACAAGCTTGAAAGTTGTAACTCCCCACCTCGTTAAAAACCTTAGTGGAAAACCCTTTTTGGGACAAAACCAACTAAGGGAAAAAGAGTATGGTTCATTGTTACGCCTTGGACAAATTAATTAGTCCAAGCTTCTCATATACAAACTCACACACCTTTGAGCTTGCAGCCTTAGTGAAAATGTCAGCCAATTGATCTGAGCTCCTTGTGTAACATGGCAAGATCACTCCTTGCTCCACCTTTTCTCGAACCTTGTGGCAATCAACCTCTATATGCTTTGTTCTTTCATGGAAGACTGAGTTAGAGGCAATGTGAATGGCAGCTTGATTATCACAATGCATTGTGATTGGTTCTTGAGTCTCAATCCCCAAATCTTTGAGCAACGCCTTTAGCCATATAAGTTCATCTGTGAGCTTCCTCATAGCTCTATATTCAGCCTCAGCACTTGAGCATGACACCACCTTCTGCTTCTTGCTCTTCCAAGTGACTAAATTGCCTCCAAGGAACGTGCAATATCCGGTGGTAGACTTGCGGTCTTGCCTATCTCCAGCCCAATCCGCATCACAGTATCCAACAAGAGTTGTGTTGTCATTTCTTCCCATCCATATGCCTTGCTCTGAAGTTCCTTTGAGATATCTCAAGATGCGATCCACCATTTCCCAATGGCACTTCTTCGGTGCTTGCATATGTTGACTTACTCGGTTCACTGCAAAACACAAATCCGGTCTAGTTATAGTAAGATAAATCAACTTACCAACCATTTTCCTGTATAGATGTACATCTTCAAATGGTTCATCATCTTTCTCCCCCTTGCACGTTGCTTTGTAGGCATCCTCAAGTGGTGTCTTTGCAATCCTTGTACCTACATCACACTCATTCAAAAGATCAAATGTGTACTTCCTTTGAGACAAGAAGAGGCCTTCCTTCGATCGGCACACTTCAATGCCAAGAAAGTACTTCATTTCGCCCAAATCCTTAATGTCAAAAACAGAATGAAGGTGTGTTTTGATACCTTTGATACCCGTTTTGTCACTCCCGGTGATGATGATATCATCCACATACACAAGGACAACGACAATTCCATCCTTACCTTGTAGTGTGAAGAGGGTGTGGTCTGCCTCAGACTTCCTAAATCCATGGTCACGTAAGGTTTGACTCAACTTATGATACCAAGCTCTAGGAGATTGTTTAAGACCATAGATAGCTTTCCGAAGCCTTAAGACATTTCCTGGTGCCACAATGTGCTCCAATCCCGGTGGAGGATGCATGTATACCTCATCCTCCAGTTCTCCTTGTAGGAATGCATTCTTGACATCCATCTGCCACAATTCCCAATCAAGATTAGTAGCTAAAGACAACACTACACGTACCGTATGGAGTTTGGCAACCGGAGCAAATGTGTCGTGGTAGTCTTCTCCATAGGTTTGAGTAAACCCCCTCGCTACAAGTCTTGATTTGTGGCGTTCAATTTCTCCATTACTTTTGTATTTGATGGTGAAAAGCCATCTTGACGTTACAGCCTTCTTCCCTTTTGGAAGTTCAGATTCGTCCCAAGTGTGATTCCTCTCCATTGCTCCATGCTCATTATCCACAGCATCTCTCCAAACCTTGTGCTCCTTGGCTTCTTCATAGGTATTAGGGATGAAGTGTTGATCAATCTTGCTGGTAAAAGCTTGATGAGCTATTGGAACGTGGGCTAAGGTGCACATAACTTGTGTTGGATGAGCTACTGCCTTGTTGTTATAGTACACACGTGTGTTAACCCAATTGGATGGATTCTTCCTCACTCTTGTGCTACGCCTTAGAAGTTGGTTTGGTGGTTCATTAGCACTTGATTCTGCCTCTGCATGGTTTTCTCCCAAGGGTGCTGACTCCTCCTCATTTATCGGAACATTGTTTGAGTCCTCCTCATATTGGTTTATAGTCCCATGGTTATCAACACTCGGGTTATTGTTGGCAAGTGTACTTGGACCATCATCAGTCCTATGGTGGATTCGACCGTCAACAGATGAGTGATGTTGTCGAGGCGTGGCATCATGGGATGTGGATTGAGGAGGATTGGCAGCCACCACTCCAATCTTCTCCAAAATGTTTCGCAAGGAAGTGGCACGACTTGAGGGACCTGATTGAGCATTTTCAGATAGTCCTTGTAACTCTGACCAATTCTTTACGTCATAGTACCCCTTTGTCTCTATAAACTTCACATCCCGAGATACAAGCACCCTCCTCGTCTCTGGGATGTAACACTTATATCCTTTTTGAGTTGTCGAGTATCCAACAAACACTCCTTTAGTACTTTTAGCCTCTAACTTGTTTCTTTGATCTCCTGGTACCAAAACAAAGCCAACACAACCAAACACACGTAAATGATTAATTGATGGTTTTGTTTGAGTTAGTACCTCAAATGGAGAGACATCCTTTAACACTTTGGTAGGAAGTCGATTAATCACGTAACAAGCTGTCATCACCGCATCACTCCAAAAACGTTTTGGGACATTAGTGTGGAACATCATGGCTCTAGCAACCTCCATAAGGTGTCTATTCTTCCTTTCAGCTACACCATTTTGTTGAGGGGTGTACGGGCAGCTTGTTTGATGCATTATTCCGAGTTTGGCTACAAGTTGTTTGAATGAGTTGCTTGTGTATTCACCTCCATTATCTGTTCTTATGATTTTAATCTTTGCATTATAATGGTTAGTCACATAGGTTTGGAAATTGGTAAAAGCCTCTAGCACCCTATCTTTTGAAGGTAACAAAGTTAACCAAGTGTACTTGGATTTCTCATCTATAAAGGTGACAAAATACTTATGGTTTTCTCTAGACTCACAAGGAGAAGACCACACATCTGAGTGAATTAATTCAAAACAATGTTCATAAACGGTTGAGGACTTGGGAAACACCGATCTACAATGTTTACCAAGTATACAAGCCTCACAATCATCATTTTTAAAGGAAATACTAGGCAATAACAATCCTAAAGCACGTGAATGAGGATGACCAAGTCTAGCATGCCATAAAACATTCTCATCATTACTACAAGAACTAGATAAGCAAGATAAAGGTAAAGATAAATTTGGATCTTTCTCCACATCTTCAAGGAGATATAATCCATTTTTGGTGACACCTTCTCCAAGGACTTTGCCACTCTTAATATCCTGAAAACAAACTTTGTTAGGCTCAAATATAGCTCTACAATTAAGATCACTAACAGTCTTGCTTACACTCAACAAATTTGAGGTAAATGATGGCATGTAAAGGGCTTTAGAGCTCTTATCAAACAATTTTAAATCACCAATGCCTCTAATAGGAACTCTTTTACCATCAGCAATAATCACATTCCCTAAGGCTGGTTTCAAATTGCTAATCAACCTAGGGTTCTTAATCATATTATGAGATGCACCAGAATCTACCACAATTTGATCCGAAAATTTTGAAGCATGATAAGAGATACCAGAATCTTTGAGTGCATTGATGGATTTGATGAGCTCTTCAAGGTCTGATTTCTTCACATATTCATTGTGGTTTACAGTCATAGCCTTTCCTTCAACCATTTGAGATGATGTGCTGGCTGCTGTGATGGTTTGAGCCTCCATTCCTTCAGTTGCAAGATTCGCTTTTGCCTTTTCCCATCTGTTTTGCTTGAGGTGGGGATGAAGTATCCAACAGCGGTCCTTAGAGTGACCTTTCTTCTTGCAATGGTCACATATCCACACCTTCTTCTCCTCTGGTCGGTATGAAGCTTTGTTAGCCATAGTAAGCTCCCCCTTACCACCAAGAAGACTTCTTGAACCTTGTTCTCTTTGAATGGATCCACACACTTCCTCCAAGCTTGGCAGCTTGTCTTGCCTCAAAAGATGCCTAACTAGGTCACCATAGGC
This sequence comes from Lepidium sativum, assembly GCA_023374145.1. Classification (NCBI taxonomy): domain Eukaryota; kingdom Viridiplantae; phylum Streptophyta; class Magnoliopsida; order Brassicales; family Brassicaceae; genus Lepidium; species Lepidium sativum. The sequence continues at coordinate 28,447 of JAKUCM010002826.1, read as the reverse complement.
TGGGTTTAGGTTCATCATAAGACCAAAGACCTTGTCTTGCTCAAGTCTTTCACCTAACACCGTTGGGTCCACCGTTGGGGGTCTTAGCATGTCAAGCTCAGCCCAAAGAGATCTATACTTCCCAAACCATTGAGTGAACTCCATATCTTCTTGGCTGAGATCATTGATAGCTTTCTTCACCTCATACACACGGCTGAGGTTTGATAGGTTGCCATAAACCTTCTTGAGAGTGTCCCATAATTGCTTAGCACTCTCACAGTAGGAATAAGCTTCATGGATTGCTGGGTCAAGAGAGCTTTGCATGATAACAAGAGCTACTTGGTCATCTTGGTACCACTTAGCGTCCTCATCCTCTACAGCCACAACTCCACTAGCTTCACCTTTCTTTTCTTTTTCAACAGACCTAGCCATCCTCTTTGGAGCTCCTCCTTCAACATGAGCCCAAAGTCCACGACCACACAACACAGATTTTATGGTTCTAGACCATAACAAGTAGTTCACTCCCTTGAGAGTGACATGAATACCAACAAGCTTTAAGTTATCCATCAGGTTTGACACAGAGGAAAGAAACAGAGAGATTTGGACAGAAAGATGGAGCTTTCAAACAATGGAGTTTCAAGAAGAGAGAGAAAGTTTCAGCAGATTAGATAAGAGAATTAGAGAGTTTCAGCGGATTAAATGAGTCATAAGAGATCTTATGCTCTGATACCATGTGAAAATTCTCAATAGTATGTGATTAGAGAAGAAGAGAATCTGATTGAGAATTGAGGAGAGTATGGCTGAGAAAGAGAGAGTTGGAAGAAGAGTCTTCTCATTTCTTAAGCTTTACAAATGTGGTTTACAACATATATATAGTAAGAGCACACGAAAACCCTACCTATACATACACATTACACTCTTTTATACAGTCCAAACACTAAAGACAAAACTTACCCGAAATGGGTACAAACCAAATCTGCCATAACAAAAGGGAAGGGAAGACTTTTCCCAATATGTGGCAACAGTCTTCAAGGAGTCACATGTGACTTTTCTGAGCCAAGTTACCACACATGTGACTTAGTTCCTTTCCAACAATGCTAACCAAGTTCTTCTTTGTAGTTAGACCCTTCCTTTTACTCGGTTCCTTGTTTAGCACTCCAACTGAAGCTTGTCTTATACTCCAGCTATTTAACTCTTTTAGTTTAACAGTAAACATGCGATCTCTTCTAGCTAAGTTGTAGGCAACGAAATGTCCTTTTAACATGAGAAAGTGGACTAAGGAGACTTAGAGTGGTGTCGTAGGTCGCAACATTATCATTTTTGCTTTAATTTTGATGATATGTGTATTTGTTAACCCGTTATGAAGTACTTTGGTTGAATAAAGATATAGAGCTCGATACTTATATCTAGCAATGTTCATATGTTCCTTATACACATGTGATCTCTTTTCGCTAGGATCAAGGAAACGAAATGTCATTTTCATAAGCGAAAGTGTAGTTAAGAAACTTACAGTGGTGTCATAGATCGCAACATTATCATTTTGCTTTACTCTAGAAGCTATTTCTATTAGTAAACCCGTCTTGAACTAGTTCGCTTGAGTTATGAAGTAGAGCTTGATCCTTAGAGTTAGCCATGCTCATATGACCCTTGTAAACATGCGTTCTCTTCTAGCTAAGTTGTAGGCAACGAAATGTCCTTTTAACATGAGAAAGTCGAGTAAGGAGACATAGAGTGGTGTCGTAGGTCGCAACATTATCATTTTTGCTTTAATCTTGATGATATGTGTATTTGTTAACCCGTCATGAAGTACTTTGGTTGAATAAAGATATAGAGCTCGATACTTATATCTAGCAATGTTCATATGTTCCTTATACACATGTGATCTCTTTTCGCTAGGATCAAGGAAACAAAATGTCATTTTGATAAGCGAAAGTGTAGTTAAGAAACTTAGATTTGTGTCACAGATCGCAACATTATCATTTTGCTTTACTCTAGAAACTATTTGTATTAGTAAAACCGTCTTGAACTATTTCGCTTGAGTTATGAAGTAGAGCTTGATCCTTAGAGTTAGCCATGCTCATATGACCCTTGTAAACATGCGATCTCTTCTAGCTAAGTTGTAGGCAACGAAATGTCCTTTTATCATGAGAAAGTGGACTAAGGAGACTTAGAGTGGTGTCGTAGGTCGCAACATTATCATTTTTGCTTTAATCTTGATGATATGTGTATTTGTTAACCCGTCATGAAGTACTTTGGTTGAATAAAGATATAGAGCTCGATACTTATATCTAGCAATGTTGATATGTTCCTTATACAAATGTGATCTTTTTCGCTAGGATCAAGGAAACGAAATGTCATTTTGATAAGAGAAAGTGTAGTTAAGAAATTTAGAGTGGTGTCATAGATCGCAACATTATCATTTTGCTTTACTCTAGAAGCTATTTCTATTAGTAAACCCGTCTTGAACTAGTTCGCTTGAGTTATGAAGTAGAGCTTGATCCTTAGAGTTAGCCATGCTCATATGACCCTTGCAAACATGCGATCTCTTCTAGCTAAGTTGTAGGCAACGAAATGTCCTTTTAACATGACAAAAGTGGACTAAGGAGACTTAGAGTGGTGTCGTAGGTCGCAACATTATCATTTTTGCTTTAATCTTGATGATATGTGTATTTGTTAACCCGTCATGAAGTACTTTGGTTGAATAAAGATATAGAGCTCGATACTTATATCTAGCAATGTTCATATGTTCCTTATACACATGTGATCTCTTTTCGCTAGGATCAAGGAAACAAAATGTCATTTTGATAAGCGAAAGTGTAGTTAAGAAACTTAGATTTGTGTCACAGATCGCAACATTATCATTTTGCTTTACTCTAGAAACTATTTGTATTAGTAAAACCGTCTTGAACTATTTCGCTTGAGTTATGAAGTAGAGCTTGATCCTTAGAGTTAGCCATGCTCATATGACCCTTGTAAACATGCGATCTCTTTTAGCTAAGTTCTAGGCAACGAAATGTCCTTTTAACATGAGAAAATGGACTAAGGAGACTTAGAGTGGTGTCGTAGGTCGCAACATTATCATTTTTGCTTTAATCTTGATGATATGTGTATTTGTTAACCCGTCATGAAGTACTTTGGTTGAATAAAGATATAGAGCTCGATACTTATATCTAGCAATGTTCATATGTTCCTTATACACATGTGATCTCTTTTCGCTAGGATCAACGAAACGAAATGTCATTTTCATAAGCGAAAGTGTAGTTAATAAACTAAGAGTGGTGTCATAGATCGCAACATTATCATTTTGCTTTACTCTAGAAACTATTTGTATTTGTAAAACCGTCTTGAACTATTTCGCTTGAGTTATGAAGTAGAGCTTGATCCTTAGAGTTAGCCATGCTCATATGACCCTTGTAAACATGCGATCTCTTCTAGCTAAGTTGTAGGCAACGAAATGTCCTTTTATCATGAGAAAGTGGACTAAGGAGACTTAGAGTGGTGTCGTAGGTCGCAACATTATCATTTTTGCTTTAATCTTGATGATATGTGTATTTGTTAACCCGTCATGAAGTACTTTGGTTGAATAAAGATATAGAGCTCGATACTTATATCTAGCAATGTTGATATGTTCCTTATACAAATGTGATCTTTTTCGCTAGGATCAAGGAAACGAAATGTCATTTTGATAAGAGAAAGTGTAGTTAAGAAATTTAGAGTGGTGTCATAGATCGCAACATTATCATTTTGCTTTACTCTAGAAGCTATTTCTATTAGTAAACCCGTCTTGAACTAGTTCGCTTGAGTTATGAAGTAGAGCTTGATCCTTAGAGTTAGCCATGCTCATATGACCCTTGCAAACATGCGATCTCTTCTAGCTAAGTTGTAGGCAACGAAATGTCCTTTTAACATGACAAAAGTGGACTAAGGAGACTTAGAGTGGTGTCGTAGGTCGCAACATTATCATTTTTGCTTTAATCTTGATGATATGTGTATTTGTTAACCCGTCATGAAGTACTTTGGTTGAATAAAGATATAGAGCTCGATACTTATATCTAGCAATGTTCATATGTTCCTTATACACATGTGATCTCTTTTCGCTAGGATCAAGGAAACAAAATGTCATTTTGATAAGCGAAAGTGTAGTTAAGAAACTTAGATTTGTGTCACAGATCGCAACATTATCATTTTGCTTTACTCTAGAAACTATTTGTATTAGTAAAACCGTCTTGAACTATTTCGCTTGAGTTATGAAGTAGAGCTTGATCCTTAGAGTTAGCCATGCTCATATGACCCTTGTAAACATGCGATCTCTTCTAGCTAAGTTGTAGGCAACGAAATGTCCTTTTATCATGAGAAAGTGGACTAAGGAGACTTAGAGTGGTGTCGTAGGTCGCAACATTATCATTTTTGCTTTAATCTTGATGATATGTGTATTTGTTAACCCGTCATGAAGTACTTTGGTTGAATAAAGATATAGAGCTCGATACTTATATCTAGCAATGTTGATATGTTCCTTATACAAATGTGATCTTTTTCGCTAGGATCAAGGAAACGAAATGTCATTTTGATAAGAGAAAGTGTAGTTAAGAAATTTAGAGTGGTGTCATAGATCGCAACATTATCATTTTGCTTTACTCTAGAAGCTATTTCTATTAGTAAACCCGTCTTGAACTAGTTCGCTTGAGTTATGAAGTAGAGCTTGATCCTTAGAGTTAGCCATGCTCATATGACCCTTGCAAACATGCGATCTCTTCTAGCTAAGTTGTAGGCAACGAAATGTCCTTTTAACATGACAAAAGTGGACTAAGGAGACTTAGAGTGGTGTCGTAGGTCGCAACATTATCATTTTTGCTTTAATCTTGATGATATGTGTATTTGTTAACCCGTCATGAAGTACTTTGGTTGAATAAAGATATAGAGCTCGATACTTATATCTAGCAATGTTCATATGTTCCTTATACACATGTGATCTCTTTTCGCTAGGATCAAGGAAACAAAATGTCATTTTGATAAGCGAAAGTGTAGTTAAGAAACTTAGATTTGTGTCACAGATCGCAACATTATCATTTTGCTTTACTCTAGAAACTATTTGTATTAGTAAAACCGTCTTGAACTATTTCGCTTGAGTTATGAAGTAGAGCTTGATCCTTAGAGTTAGCCATGCTCATATGACCCTTGTAAACATGCGATCTCTTTTAGCTAAGTTCTAGGCAACGAAATGTCCTTTTAACATGAGAAAATGGACTAAGGAGACTTAGAGTGGTGTCGTAGGTCGCAACATTATCATTTTTGCTTTAATCTTGATGATATGTGTATTTGTTAACCCGTCATGAAGTACTTTGGTTGAATAAAGATATAGAGCTCGATACTTATATCTAGCAATGTTCATATGTTCCTTATACACATGTGATCTCTTTTCGCTAGGATCAACGAAACGAAATGTCATTTTCATAAGCGAAAGTGTAGTTAATAAACTAAGAGTGGTGTCATAGATCGCAACATTATCATTTTGCTTTACTCTAGAAACTATTTGTATTTGTAAAACCGTCTTGAACTATTTCGCTTGAGTTATGAAGTAGAGCTTGATCCTTATAGTTAGCCATGCTCATATGACCCTTGTAAACATGCGATCTCTTCTAGCTAAGTTGTAGGCAACGAAATGTCCTTTTATCATGAGAAAGTGGACTAAGGAGACTTAGAGTGGTGTCGTAGGTCGCAACATTATCATTTTTGCTTTAATCTTGATGATATGTGTATTTGTTAACCCGTCATGAAGTACTTTGGTTGAATAAAGATATAGAGCTCGATACTTATATCTAGCAATGTTGATATGTTCCTTATACAAATGTGATCTTTTTCGCTAGGATCAAGGAAACGAAATGTCATTTTGATAAGAGAAAGTGTAGTTAAGAAATTTAGAGTGGTGTCATAGATCGCAACATTATCATTTTGCTTTACTCTAGAAGCTATTTCTATTAGTAAACCCGTCTTGAACTAGTTCGCTTGAGTTATGAAGTAGAGCTTGATCCTTAGAGTTAGCCATGCTCATATGACCCTTGCAAACATGCGATCTCTTCTAGCTAAGTTGTAGGCAACGAAATGTCCTTTTAACATGACAAAAGTGGACTAAGGAGACTTAGAGTGGTGTCGTAGGTCGCAACATTATCATTTTTGCTTTAATCTTGATGATATGTGTATTTGTTAACCCGTCATGAAGTACTTTGGTTGAATAAAGATATAGAGCTCGATACTTATATCTAGCAATGTTCATATGTTCCTTATACACATGTGATCTCTTTTCGCTAGGATCAAGGAAACAAAATGTCATTTTGATAAGCGAAAGTGTAGTTAAGAAACTTAGATTTGTGTCACAGATCGCAACATTATCATTTTGCTTTACTCTAGAAACTATTTGTATTAGTAAAACCGTCTTGAACTATTTCGCTTGAGTTATGAAGTAGAGCTTGATCCTTAGAGTTAGCCATGCTCATATGACCCTTGTAAACATGCGATCTCTTTTAGCTAAGTTCTAGGCAACGAAATGTCCTTTTAACATGAGAAAATGGACTAAGGAGACTTAGAGTAGTGTCGTAGGTCGCAACATTATCATTTTTGCTTTAATCTTGATGATATGTGTATTTGTTAACCCGTCATGAAGTACTTTGGTTGAATAAAGATATAGAGCTCGATACTTATATCTAGCAATGTTCATATGTTCCTTATACACATGTGATCTCTTTTCGCTAGGATCAACGAAACGAAATGTCATTTTGATAAGAGAAAGTGTAGTTAAGAAACTTACAGTGGTGTCATAGATCGCAACATTATCATTTTGCTTTACTCTAGAAACTATTTGTATTTGTAAAACCGTCTTGAACTATTTCGCATGAGTTATGAAGTAGAGCTTGATCCTTAGAGTTAGACATGCTCATATGACCCTTGTAAATGTGAAAATTCTCAATAGTATGTGATTAGAGAAGAAGAGAATCTGATTGAGAATTGAGGAGAGTATGGCTGAGAAAGAGAGAGTTGGAAGAAGAGTCTTCTCATTTCTTAAGCTTTACAAATGTGGTTTACAACATATATATAGTAAGAGCACACGAAAACCCTACCTATACATACACATTACACTCTTTTATACAGTCCAAACACTAAAGACAAAACTTACCCGAAATGGGTACAAACCAAATCTGCCATAACAAAAGGGAAGGGAAGACTTTTCCCAATATGTGGCAACAGTCTTCAAGGAGTCACATGTGACTTTTCTGAGCCAAGTTACCACACATGTGACTTAGTTCCTTTCCAACAATGCTAACCAAGTTCTTCTTTGTAGTTAGACCCTTCCTTTTACTCGGTTCCTTGTTTAGCACTCCAACTGAAGCTTGTCTTATACTCCAGCTATTTAACTCTTTTAGTTTAACACTCCCCCTCAAGCTTGAATCCATAATGTGGATCATTAGGAACAAGCTTGAAAGTTGTAACTCCCCACCTCGTTAAAAACCTTAGTGGAAAACCCTTTTTGGGACAAAACCAACTAAGGGAAAAAGAGTATGGTTCATTGTTACGCCTTGGACAAATTAATTAGTCCAAGCTTCTCATATACAAACTCACACACCTTTGAGCTTGCAGCCTTAGTGAAAATGTCAGCCAATTGATCTGAGCTCCTTGTGTAACATGGCAAGATCACTCCTTGCTCCACCTTTTCTCGAACCTTGTGGCAATCAACCTCTATATGCTTTGTTCTTTCATGGAAGACTGAGTTAGAGGCAATGTGAATGGCAGCTTGATTATCACAATGCATTGTGATTGGTTCTTGAGTCTCAATCCCCAAATCTTTGAGCAACGCCTTTAGCCATATAAGTTCATCTGTGAGCTTCCTCATAGCTCTATATTCAGCCTCAGCACTTGAGCATGACACCACCTTCTGCTTCTTGCTCTTCCAAGTGACTAAATTGCCTCCAAGGAACGTGCAATATCCGGTGGTAGACTTGCGGTCTTGCCTATCTCCAGCCCAATCCGCATCACAGTATCCAACAAGAGTTGTGTTGTCATTTCTTCCCATCCATATGCCTTGCTCTGAAGTTCCTTTGAGATATCTCAAGATGCGATCCACCATTTCCCAATGGCACTTCTTCGGTGCTTGCATATGTTGACTTACTCGGTTCACTGCAAAACACAAATCCGGTCTAGTTATAGTAAGATAAATCAACTTACCAACCATTTTCCTGTATAGATGTACATCTTCAAATGGTTCATCATCTTTCTCCCCCTTGCACGTTGCTTTGTAGGCATCCTCAAGTGGTGTCTTTGCAATCCTTGTACCTACATCACACTCATTCAAAAGATCAAATGTGTACTTCCTTTGAGACAAGAAGAGGCCTTCCTTCGATCGGCACACTTCAATGCCAAGAAAGTACTTCATTTCGCCCAAATCCTTAATGTCAAAAACAGAATGAAGGTGTGTTTTGATACCTTTGATACCCGTTTTGTCACTCCCGGTGATGATGATATCATCCACATACACAAGGACAACGACAATTCCATCCTTACCTTGTAGTGTGAAGAGGGTGTGGTCTGCCTCAGACTTCCTAAATCCATGGTCACGTAAGGTTTGACTCAACTTATGATACCAAGCTCTAGGAGATTGTTTAAGACCATAGATAGCTTTCCGAAGCCTTAAGACATTTCCTGGTGCCACAATGTGCTCCAATCCCGGTGGAGGATGCATGTATACCTCATCCTCCAGTTCTCCTTGTAGGAATGCATTCTTGACATCCATCTGCCACAATTCCCAATCAAGATTAGTAGCTAAAGACAACACTACACGTACCGTATGGAGTTTGGCAACCGGAGCAAATGTGTCGTGGTAGTCTTCTCCATAGGTTTGAGTAAACCCCCTCGCTACAAGTCTTGATTTGTGGCGTTCAATTTCTCCATTACTTTTGTATTTGATGGTGAAAAGCCATCTTGACGTTACAGCCTTCTTCCCTTTTGGAAGTTCAGATTCGTCCCAAGTGTGATTCCTCTCCATTGCTCCATGCTCATTATCCACAGCATCTCTCCAAACCTTGTGCTCCTTGGCTTCTTCATAGGTATTAGGGATGAAGTGTTGATCAATCTTGCTGGTAAAAGCTTGATGAGCTATTGGAACGTGGGCTAAGGTGCACATAACTTGTGTTGGATGAGCTACTGCCTTGTTGTTATAGTACACACGTGTGTTAACCCAATTGGATGGATTCTTCCTCACTCTTGTGCTACGCCTTAGAAGTTGGTTTGGTGGTTCATTAGCACTTGATTCTGCCTCTGCATGGTTTTCTCCCAAGGGTGCTGACTCCTCCTCATTTATCGGAACATTGTTTGAGTCCTCCTCATATTGGTTTATAGTCCCATGGTTATCAACACTCGGGTTATTGTTGGCAAGTGTACTTGGACCATCATCAGTCCTATGGTGGATTCGACCGTCAACAGATGAGTGATGTTGTCGAGGCGTGGCATCATGGGATGTGGATTGAGGAGGATTGGCAGCCACCACTCCAATCTTCTCCAAAATGTTTCGCAAGGAAGTGGCACGACTTGAGGGACCTGATTGAGCATTTTCAGATAGTCCTTGTAACTCTGACCAATTCTTTACGTCATAGTACCCCTTTGTCTCTATAAACTTCACATCCCGAGATACAAGCACCCTCCTCGTCTCTGGGATGTAACACTTATATCCTTTTTGAGTTGTCGAGTATCCAACAAACACTCCTTTAGTACTTTTAGCCTCTAACTTGTTTCTTTGATCTCCTGGTACCAAAACAAAGCCAACACAACCAAACACACGTAAATGATTAATTGATGGTTTTGTTTGAGTTAGTACCTCAAATGGAGAGACATCCTTTAACACTTTGGTAGGAAGTCGATTAATCACGTAACAAGCTGTCATCACCGCATCACTCCAAAAACGTTTTGGGACATTAGTGTGGAACATCATGGCTCTAGCAACCTCCATAAGGTGTCTATTCTTCCTTTCAGCTACACCATTTTGTTGAGGGGTGTACGGGCAGCTTGTTTGATGCATTATTCCGAGTTTGGCTACAAGTTGTTTGAATGAGTTGCTTGTGTATTCACCTCCATTATCTGTTCTTATGATTTTAATCTTTGCATTATAATGGTTAGTCACATAGGTTTGGAAATTGGTAAAAGCCTCTAGCACCCTATCTTTTGAAGGTAACAAAGTTAACCAAGTGTACTTGGATTTCTCATCTATAAAGGTGACAAAATACTTATGGTTTTCTCTAGACTCACAAGGAGAAGACCACACATCTGAGTGAATTAATTCAAAACAATGTTCATAAACGGTTGAGGACTTGGGAAACACCGATCTACAATGTTTACCAAGTATACAAGCCTCACAATCATCATTTTTAAAGGAAATACTAGGCAATAACAATCCTAAAGCACGTGAATGAGGATGACCAAGTCTAGCATGCCATAAAACATTCTCATCATTACTACAAGAACTAGATAAGCAAGATAAAGGTAAAGATAAATTTGGATCTTTCTCCACATCTTCAAGGAGATATAATCCATTTTTGGTGACACCTTCTCCAAGGACTTTGCCACTCTTAATATCCTGAAAACAAACTTTGTTAGGCTCAAATATAGCTCTACAATTAAGATCACTAACAGTCTTGCTTACACTCAACAAATTTGAGGTAAATGATGGCATGTAAAGGGCTTTAGAGCTCTTATCAAACAATTTTAAATCACCAATGCCTCTAATAGGAACTCTTTTACCATCAGCAATAATCACATTCCCTAAGGCTGGTTTCAAATTGCTAATCAACCTAGGGTTCTTAATCATATTATGAGATGCACCAGAATCTACCACAATTTGATCCGAAAATTTTGAAGCATGATAAGAGATACCAGAATCTTTGAGTGCATTGATGGATTTGATGAGCTCTTCAAGGTCTGATTTCTTCACATATTCATTGTGGTTTACAGTCATAGCCTTTCCTTCAACCATTTGAGATGATGTGCTGGCTGCTGTGATGGTTTGAGCCTCCATTCCTTCAGTTGCAAGATTCGCTTTTGCCTTTTCCCATCTGTTTTGCTTGAGGTGGGGATGAAGTATCCAACAGCGGTCCTTAGAGTGACCTTTCTTCTTGCAATGGTCACATATCCACACCTTCTTCTCCTCTGGTCGGTATGAAGCTTTGTTAGCCATAGTAAGCTCCCCCTTACCACCAAGAAGACTTCTTGAACCTTGTTCTCTTTGAATGGATCCACACACTTCCTCCAAGCTTGGCAGCTTGTCTTGCCTCAAAAGATGCCTAACTAGGTCACCATAGGCTGGGTTTAGGTTCATCATAAGACCAAAGACCTTGTCTTGCTCAAGTCTTTCACCTAACACCGTTGGGTCCACCGTTGGGGGTCTTAGCATGTCAAGCTCAGCCCAAAGAGATCTATACTTCCCAAACCATTGAGTGAACTCCATATCTTCTTGGCTGAGATCATTGATAGCTTTCTTCACCTCATACACACGGCTGAGGTTTGATAGGTTGCCATAAACCTTCTTGAGAGTGTCCCATAATTGCTTAGCACTCTCACAGTAGGAATAAGCTTCATGGATTGCTGGGTCAAGAGAGCTTTGCATGATAACAAGAGCTACTTGGTCATCTTGGTACCACTTAGCGTCCTCATCCTCTACAGCCACAACTCCACTAGCTTCACCTTTCTTTTCTTTTTCAACAGACCTAGCCATCCTCTTTGGAGCTCCTCCTTCAACATGAGCCCAAAGTCCACGACCACACAACACAGATTTTATGGTTCTAGACCATAACAAGTAGTTCACTCCCTTGAGAGTGACATGAATACCAACAAGCTTTAAGTTATCCATCAGGTTTGACACAGAGGAAAGAAACAGAGAGATTTGGACAGAAAGATGGAGCTTTCAAACAATGGAGTTTCAAGAAGAGAGAGAAAGTTTCAGCAGATTAGATAAGAGAATTAGAGAGTTTCAGCGGATTAAATGAGTCATAAGAGATCTTATGCTCTGATACCATGTGAAAATTCTCAATAGTATGTGATTAGAGAAGAAGAGAATCTGATTGAGAATTGAGGAGAGTATGGCTGAGAAAGAGAGAGTTGGAAGAAGAGTCTTCTCATTTCTTAAGCTTTACAAATGTGGTTTACAACATATATATAGTAAGAGCACACGAAAACCCTACCTATACATACACATTACACTCTTTTATACAGTCCAAACACTAAAGACAAAACTTACCCGAAATGGGTACAAACCAAATCTGCCATAACAAAAGGGAAGGGAAGACTTTTCCCAATATGTGGCAACGGTCTTCAAGGAGTCACATGTGACTTTTCTGAGCCAAGTTACCACACATGTGACTTAGTTCCTTTCCAACAATGCTAACCAAGTTCTTCTTTGTAGTTAGACCCTTCCTTTTACTCGGTTCCTTGTTTAGCACTCCAACTGAAGCTTGTCTTATACTCCAGCTATTTAACTCTTTTAGTTTAACACATTACCTATGGGAAGAATGTCATGAAATGAGTTTAATAGCTGATCAAAGTCATATCTCGAATCATCACTTGCCTAACATCACACACAAGTTAAAGACTTAGTTAAGAAGGAAATGAAAATACAACAAACAAGAGTACTTAAAGTGACTTTTATATAAAAAGTGATTACCTTCATGTAGGACAAATCAAAGAGATTGGACATTTTCTTCCATCTCGAGTTATCATTATCCTCTTCATACTCATCTTCTTAAATAACCTCATCATCACGCAAAGGTTTTCTATTTCCCATGCATTTTTTGTGCGATAAAGACTTCCAAAAATCATTTCTAAAGTGTTTAAGTGCCTAAAATATTTCTGCTCATGTTTGAATTCTATTTGCTTTCAGTTTTTCCGCAATGTTGTCAAACCATTTATTTTTCCTTCTATAAGGATGATCATGTCTGAGCCTCATTATGTTTCTTAGATACTTATGCTTCTGTGTGAACTTCAATCATGTAAAAAGTATATCTTTTCCACACACAATACATGCTTGTTTGCCTTTGACCTTACACCCAGCTAATGTCCCTAATCCTGGATAGTCACTAATACTCCACAACAAAATTGCTTTAAGTAGAAAGTGATCCTTCAAAAAAGAGTCATACACCACATACAATGGTTCGAGGTAGACATCCATGTTGTTGCTTGGTGCAGTTGGACTATGGATCAAGAGTTCTCTACCTTCATACATTTGGTTGGATGCATTTAATAGTTAACCAGTAACACCAGCCATGTATAATACTTGGTATTTTGAATAGAGAAAGAATAAATTCCATCTGTGGATAAACGTAATCTCAGGTTTCTTGGTTCAGCTTAAAACTCAGGCCATTTATGATTCACATTGGCCCAAGTTATTGAATCCACCATATGTCGCATTGCACTATATGAACCTCTTATGCTATTCTTTTTAACACCTTAGCTGGAATCTCCTTATTTTCCTTACCACTATGCTTTCTATATCTTCATATTGCTTTCATAATAAGATATAGTCGCTCTTACAACCATGAATCATGTTGTACCCAAAATCAAACAGTTTCAAGAATCTTTTCATCTCATCGGTTGAACTGGGGAGTACATTACCTATGGGAAGAATGTCATGAAATGAGTTTAATAGCTGATCAAAGTCATATCTCGAATCATCACTTGCCTAACATCACACACAAGTTAAAGACTTAGTTAAGAAGGAAATGAAAATACAACAAACAAGAGTACTTAAAGTGACTTTTATATAAAAAGTGATTACCTTCATGTAGGACAAATCAAAGAGATTGGACATTTTCTTCCATCTCGAGTTATCATTATCCTCTTCATACTCATCTTCTTAAATAACCTCATCATCACGCAAAGGTTTTCTATTTCCCATGCATTTTTTGTGCGATAAAGACTTCCAAAAATCATTTCTAAAGTGTTTAAGTGCCTAAAATATTTCTGCTCATGTTTGAATTCTATTTGCTTTCAGTTTTTCCGCAATGTTGTCAAACCATTTATTTTTCCTTCTATAAGGATGATCATGTCTGAGCCTCATTATGTTTCTTAGATACTTATGCTTCTATGTGAACTTCAATCATGTAAAAAGTATATCTTTTCCACACACAATACATGCTTGTTTGCCTTTGACCTTACACCCAGCTAATGTCCCTAATCCTGGATAGTCACTAATACTCCACAACAAAATTGCTTTAAGTAGAAAGTGATCCTTCAAAAAAGAGTCATACACCACATACAATGGTTCGAGGTAGACATCCATGTTGTTGCTTGGTGCAGTTGGACTATGGATCAAGAGTTCTCTACCTTCATACATTTGGTTGGATGCATTTAATAGTTAACCAGTAACACCAGCCATGTATAATACTTGGTATTTTGAATAGAGAAAGAATAAATTCCATCTGTGGATAAACGTAATCTCAGGTTTCTTGGTTCAGCTTAAAACTCAGGCCATTTATGATTCACATTGGCCCAAGTTATTGAATCCACCATATGTCGCATTGCACTATATGAACCTCTTATGCTATTCTTTTTAACACCTTAGCTGGAATCTCCTTATTTTCCTTACCACTATGCTTTCTATATCTTCATATTGCTTTCATAATAAGATATAGTCGCTCTTACAACCATGAATCATGTTGTACCCAAAATCAAACAGTTTCAAGAATCTTTTCATCTCATCGGTTGAACTGGGGAGTACATTACCTATGGGAAGAATGTCATGAAATGAGTTTAATAGCTGATCAAAGTCATATCTCGAATCATCACTTGCCTAACATCACACACAAGTTAAAGACTTAGTTAAGAAGGAAATGAAAATACAACAAACAAGAGTACTTAAAGTGACTTTTATATAAAAAGTGATTACCTTCATGTAGGACAAATCAAAGAGATTGGACATTTTCTTCCATCTCGAGTTATCATTATCCTCTTCATACTCATCTTCTTAAATAACCTCATCATCACGCAAAGGTTTTCTATTTCCCATGCATTTTTTGTGCGATAAAGACTTCCAAAAATCATTTCTAAAGTGTTTAAGTGCCTAAAATATTTCTGCTCATGTTTGAATTCTATTTGCTTTCAGTTTTTCCGCAATGTTGTCAAACCATTTATTTTTCCTTCTATAAGGATGATCATGTCTGAGCCTCATTATGTTTCTTAGATACTTATGCTTCTGTGTGAACTTCAATCATGTAAAAAGTATATCTTTTCCACACACAATACATGCTTGTTTGCCTTTGACCTTACACCCAGCTAATGTCCCTAATCCTGGATAGTCACTAATACTCCACAACAAAATTGCTTTAAGTAGAAAGTGATCCTTCAAAAAAGAGTCATACACCACATACAATGGTTCGAGGTAGACATCCATGTTGTTGCTTGGTGCAGTTGGACTATGGATCAAGAGTTCTCTACCTTCATACATTTGGTTGGATGCATTTAATAGTTAACCAATAACACCAGCCATGTATAATACTTGGTATTTTGAATAGAGAAAGAATAAATTCCATCTGTGGATAAACGTAATCTCAGGTTTCTTGGTTCAGCTTAAAACTCAGGCCATTTATGATTCACATTGGCCCAAGTTATTGAATCCACCATATGTCGCATTGCACTATATGAACCTCTTATGCTATTCTTTTTAACACCTTAGCTGGAATCTCCTTATTTTCCTTACCACTATGCTTTCTATATCTTCATATTGCTTTCATAATAAGATATAGTCGCTCTTACAACCATGAATCATGTTGTACCCAAAATCAAACAGTTTCAAGAATCTTTTCATCTCATCGGTTGAACTGGGGAGTACATTACCTATGGGAAGAATGTCATGAAATGAGTTTAATAGCTGATCAAAGTCATATTGATAAACAAGTTTTTACGGTGTTTTATCAAATACCAAACTGTTTATGTAATCAATTGCAGTACAGTATGGTGTCAATCCACTGGGAGAGTAACTAGCAATCAAGATATAATCTACTTGTTCTAATCTAAGCCAGATTCGGTTTTAGCAAGTGGTGATCTATCCTAGGTGATAATGAAAAAATGCTAAAAATGAAACAGAGTATTAGAATGTAAAACAGAGCATTAAAAGTAAAGCAATAATGAAACTAATAAAGTGCAACACGAAATCTCAACCTAAAGTAGAGTATTAAAATCACAAAAATTCAATAAGGAAAAAAACGGGTTCTCGAGGATTAGGATCAATGATTAGGGTATTCCTAGGGGTTCTAGACTTATCTATCAACCTATTTAGATGACCTCTAAGCAAGGAATCACAAAGTAATCACATTCGCTCTCGCGCAATGGGACCTCTCCTAAAAGACAACCTGACTTGACTCTCGCCCAACGATTGGAAATTCAAGAGGCCTTAAGTATGGACCTTACAAAGCCTAATAACACCCTAGACAATCAATCTCTTGAGCTAGGAAGATGCTATCTTAATTTAAGCATGTTCAAGTGATTCCCCAAACGCCTCTCGGGGGGGATTCACCAAGAGATCGAATTTCAGTTGATCAGAAAGAAACAAGCATTAAGAACACTTAAACTAAAGAGATCTAAGACCTTATTTAAACATAGACAAATCTAGAAATCCCTAAGTTTTCCCCTAATCTCACCCTTTCCTCAAGAACCCTAGACTAACTTACTCAGAATTCATGAAATAAAACAAAGACTTAAAATCGAAAATCAATTGCATAAACTTAAGACTTGAAATCGTAAATAGCTAAAAGAAAGAACTCGAAATTTTGCTGGAAAAGATTGTATATTGAAACTTGAAATTCTAGTACAATTTATAGATCAAAAGATCTTAAAGAAAAAGGAAAAATACTTAAAGAGAAAAAGGGAAAAATTCCCTTGAAAGAAAAATGGGAATTTCCTTTTAAAAGTTAAAAGGAAATTTCCCTAAGAAAGAAAATAGAAAAAGAACTAAAAGACAATTGAGCTTGCACAAAGGGGCTTTTGATGGGCCTTTTTCGCAGAGAAGCCCAAAGATTCAATCTTCGTCTAAAGTCTTTAGTTCTGGCCCGTAAAAGCACTCGACCAAGTGATGGTCGAGTGTCATGCTCGAGTGTCGGAGACTCGAGTGACAAATCTTCTAGTTTGCATCTTGAACTTCAACCTTAGACCAGTCGATTCCTCATTGGTCTTCTTGTACTCCGAAATACTTCGTGATAAGCTCCAAAAAGTACCTAAAAGTCCCTTTTATGCAATGTATGCAATGCCCGATACTAATAATGCAAATTATGCTAAAAAGAACCTAAAACAATGATAATGATGCAAGTATGAATGCAAAACATGCTAAATAATGGTCCTAAAATGTGGTAAAATGCAGACACATCAACTCCCCCAAACTTAGTCTTTGCTTGCCCTCAAGCAAATGTGCATCGAACTAAGAAGGAAGAGAAGTTGCTAACAATGGGAACATCTTACTTAAACAAATGACCTGCCAAAATCGAAAAACTGTAACCCACAAGTGAAACCTCATTCTTTTGTAAGAACCACAATTTACTTTCATCAAGGCTTAGCATCAAGACCGATTATTCCCTAACACTTAGTTGGTCTCTTAAGAAATTCAGATTCGAAACCTATTTCTTTCAAGTGCAGTCCGCAAAAGGGGCTATTAATCAAAGACTTTGGGATACAATTTCCTCAAATTCAGCTAGTCACTAATGGTTTAAGCATTTTAGATCACTTCTCAACTCTTTACTCGTTTTTATTGGCTTTAGCTTATCAATGAAGCACGAAAAAGTACGGGTTTACGCACAGTCCCGGTTCACCTTAGGCATCGATGTATTAGCTTTATCAATGAGACGCGAAAAAGTACGGGTTTACGCACAGTCCCGGTTCATTTTAGGCGATATCGAAATGGTTTTATTGATGAAACACAAGAAGGTACGGGTTTACGCACAATCCCCGTTCATTTTAGACCATATATTTTGAGCCGAGTTTTGAGAAGGATGATTCTATATTCACCTCATGCTTTTCTTTTTACTTAGCTAGCTGAACCTAAGGAAGGATCTTATGCAATGTATCTCAAGCCCCTAATTTGGAAAATAAAATTCGATTATGAGGTAACAAATCAGGTTCTTTTCGAGACACAACCTAAGTATTGGTTTCAAAGGTTAATGATCTACCTATCAGTGTTCAAGAGGGAAAAACGCAAGTCTAAGAGTTCACTATGGTTACTAGCCAATCAACCTAGCAAGTCTACCTATCTAGCAAGATGATTCCCGAAACTCTAGACTCAATCCTATATGAATGCAATGCAACTACATGAACAGTCTGTTTATGCATTTTCGAGTTTTTCAATTTTTTTTTGGTTTTTCTATGCCTTAGATGTGATGCAATATGATCAAATGCAAGAATAAAAACTAAGAACCACAGAAAACAAAGTCAAATATCCTCTAGAACCCTCCCCCAAACTTAAATCACACAGTCCCTTGTGTGTATAAAAGTCCAAAAGAGGATCCTAGACCAGCAAGTCAAGTGAAAAATATGCAAAAGCAAGCTAAGTAAAAGAAATGTAAAAGCAAGTCAATTGAAAAATATGCAATGGTATTTATAATGAAAGGAAGGGGTTTTGGTACCTCTTAATGATTCCAGTAATCGGATGCCACATTTCGCATAAGCTCCATGTAGTAGTCATTATGCCTTTGACGCTCGAGCTCAGCTTGCTCCTGCTGCATCAAATGGTCTCCTGTATGAGAAGGCTGCTGGGTTAGCTGAGGAACGTCTAGCTGGTGCTGGTTGGTGTTGCCTTTCACGATCCGTGGATATGGAGGCTCTTCTTGGGCGAATAGTTGGTGGTGGTGGTGGTGGTCCGCTGTTCCTTTCTAGAGCTGCAACTCTTCTACTTAGATCATCGTTTTCCTGCCTTCTAGCTTCGTCGCTAGCAGTCAGCTTCTTCACCTTTTTCATCAACCATTTGTTCATTTTCTGCAACAAGCCTATGTGCTTGTGTGCTTCTCGGATTGGTTCTCCTTGACGAGGTGGCATCGTGTATTCTTCAAAACAATATGCCTCGGGATCCACCTCATCGCTGTTTGTTGGTGATGAACTCTGCTGAGGTTCATTGGGGTCGTACAAGGCTTCGAGAGGTGGGTTGAAATCCGTGTTTCGCCCCATTCGTATTGTCGTGTACTCCCTGTTTGGCAAGAGCAGAAAAGCGTTTGGTCTAAGTAAATGATGGAAAGAGTAAAGGAGCTTACCTCGAACTTCCATCGTGGCCAAGAATTGACTCCTCCTTAAATGATCGATGTTCATGAACCGAGGGTCAGCCCATTGTGTCTCATCGATTGGCACATTGCACCTTTCCATAATGCATGTGATAAGTCCGCCAATTGTGATCTTTCCATCACGTTCTCCAGTTTTGTTATCCCTTGCCCAATCTCGGTATGTGACTAATTGGTTGGCAAACTGGATTGTTAATCCAGCATTGTTTCTATCTCCAATAATCGGGGATCCGTCACTCTTTTGACCAACAATGTCTTTAAGAGCAGTCACCAACATCTCCATTTCTCCTAGGTTAATGGTTCCAGTAGTAAAACGTGAGAAAAATGTATTTGCTAGGATTGTTCGAAAATACCTCCACGCCGGGTTTCGGATCAGTGATGCCTTAGATCGGGAGGATGAGAATCTGCTCCTTGTTGATGCAATCGACCTCCACACATCATCCAACTCAGCTCTATCGAAATCGGGTCCATAATTTTCGGACTCGGCCTTCGGGAACTCGAAGAGGTCCCTAAGTGCTTTGAATGTCATTCGATAGTCCCTTCCTCTTATTGCAAAGAAGATGTAACCGCCACCTTGCTTTTCTTGGAGATTCTCGTTTTCAGCATCGTATAGAACGATTTGAACCGTTGCTAAAAACTGAAGAGTCTCTTCTTTGTAAGCTCTTTGTGGATATTGCACAAATGTGGACAGCCCGCAATTTTGCAACATGAGATCCACATCTCTTGTTATCCCCATTGCGGTTAGCGCTTCCTTGCATGGATAGTGGGTACCTAAAAAATCCATCCTCCGCAGATCACTTAGTGCCCTTGCCGAATTATGCCTCTCCTTCATCTCTTTCTCTCTTTTTCCGGCAAGAATTATCTCTCTTGCTTCTGCCGCCTCTCTTTCACCATATCCATCTTCACGGAGTGTTTCAGCAGCAAGGTCCGGGTCCAATTCGTCTTCATCCATGTATTCTCCTCTTTCTTCCGACTCATTCTCAGATAGCACTTCCATCCTCCTCTTCTCTTTTCTGCCAGGTCTGCTTGCGGCTATGGAAGACTCTCCTTGGGAAGGATTGCTTCTTGATCGAGCATTATTTTTGGCTCTGAGGCGGAGGAGGTTGGCTTTGTTGGATTTTCCGTCTGTCATGATGAAAGTAGGTCGGAGGAAGAGCAAGTATTCGGACACTCGAACAAGACACTCGAGCAGAGGTGATCGAGTGTAGTGGATGAACAAAAAGAGGGACGATTTGCTTCTGTAAAAGAGGGAACAACTAGAGAGAAATGTTAGAGAGAGAATGTATTTTGTGTGAATGGAAGGAGAGAGGCTCCTCCTCCTTTTATAGAGGAGAAAAAACAAGGGGGAGCCTTTTCAAATTCAAAATTTGAACTTGGATTAAATCAAATCTTTTTGAATTAAATGGAAAAGATATTGCATTAAAGAAAGATTTAACCCATTTTTCGGAGTAAATGTCTCCCCTTTCTCAGCTTTTGGCAGTTATAGGCTTGGAGGTATGTGAATAGGCATGAAGGCGGGACGCTCGAGCCTGACACTCGAGCAGGTTTGGTCGAGTGTCAGTCTGCCAAAAGCTGGCTGATGCTCGAGTGGGACACTCGACCAGGCGTGGTCGAGTGTTGTCCCATCTTGTCGGTTTTGACCCTACTTATCCTATGTGGGCCCTATTTTCCTGCAAAAGAGACCCAAAAGACCTTCCAAGTGCATGTAAGTCGAAATAGATGGATGAAAAAATGATAAAATAGCAAATTTGTAAGTAAATATGCGAAAAGAAAGAAATTGAATGTATATACAGAGGATACCTTTGGGATTGCCTCCCAACTGCACTTGTTTATAGTCTCAAGCTCGACTTTCCTCCTTTTTATTGGAGAGGAGGTGGTTCATCGAGCAGAACCGAAGTTCCCTCGGGAATCGTGCTTTTTGCCAAGTAAGGCTTTACTCTATGACCGTTTACAGTGAATCCTTCTCCATTGCTATTGGCTAAAGTGACTGCTCCATAAGGTAAAACTTGTAATACTTTGAACGGACCAGACCACTTCGATCGTAGCTTTCCCGGGAATAGCTTGAGTCTTGAGTTAAAGAGTAGCACTTGATCACCAACTTTGATTGTTTTCCGCTGGATCTTTTTGTCATGAGCTGCTTTTGTTCGATCCTTGTATGCTTTTGAGCTGTCATATGCTTCGAGTCTGATTTCTTCGAGTTCATGTAAGTCCATTTGCCTCTTCTCTTGTGCTGTCTTGATATCAAAATTCAAGAGTTTGGTTGCCCAAATCGATTTGTACTCTATCTCAACTGGTAAATGGCATGATTTTCCATAGAGTAATTGAAAAGGTGTGCGGCCAATAGGTGTTTTGAAAGCAGTCCTATAGGCCCAAAGAGTATCATCCAATTTGGCGGCCCAATCACGTTTGGACAGCCCAACTATCTTCATCAAAATCGATTTGATTTGTCTATTAGAGACTTCAACTTGTCCGCTGGTTTGAGGATGATAAGGAGTTGCCACTTTGTGTTTAACCCCATGTTTCCTAAGTAAATTTTCGAAAACCTTGTTGACAAAATGGGATCCTCCATCGCTAATCACAACTCTTGGCACACCAAATCTGGGAAATATAATGTGTTTGAAGAGTTTAAGTACCACCTTTGCATCGTTTGTAGGAGCTGCAATAGCTTCTACCCATTTAGAGACATAATCCACAGCAACCAAAATGTAACTGTTTCCTAAAGAAGGACGCTTAAATGGTCCCATGAAATCGATTCCCCAACAGTCAAACACTTCTATCTCCAAGATCGGATTCTGCGGCATCTCATTCCTCTTGCTTATACTGCCTATTCTTTGGCAGCAATCACATCGGGATATGAACTCTTGGCAGTCTTTAAAAATCGATGGCCACCATAACCCGGATTGAAGGATTTTCTGTGCTGTTTTGAATGCAGCAAAGTGTCCTCCATAAGTAGATCCATGACAATGTTCCAAAATTCCATTGACTTCCTCTTCTGATACACATCTTCTGAATAGTCCATCAGATCCTTGCTTGTAGAGATAAGGCTCATCCCAAAAATACTGCCTTACATCCCTAAAAAATTTCTTCCTTTGATGATAATTCAAGGTTTTAGGCAGCTCTCCTCCGACCAAATAGTTTACCAAATCGGCATACCATGGTAAACATGTTCCCATAAACTTCGATCCGATCGAAAAACGTCTTCTTTGTCTGTGGGTTTGACACTCGAGCAGGTGGTGCTCGAGTGTCACGGTCGAGTGTTCGGTGGAAAAACTCAACAGCTGCTCTTCAGGCATAGAATCATTCATTGGAAGGGTTTCTTCAACCTGTATTCTTGATAAGTGATCAGCAACACCGTTTTCAACCCCTGGTTTATCGACTATTTCCATGTCGAATTCTTGTAGCAACAAAATCCATCTAAGTAGTCTAGGCTTAGCATCCTTCTTTTTCATCAAGTATCTTAGAGCTGCATGATCGGTATGCACAATAACTTTTGATCCAACCAGATAGGACCGGAATTTCTCAAAGGCGAACACAACTGCAAGCAATTCCTTCTCCGTGGTGGCGTATTTCACCTGGGCTTCGTCTAGTGTTCTGCTAGCATAGTAGATCACATTCAGTTTCTTGTCTATCTTCTGTCCCAGAACTGCTCCAACAGCATAGTCACTAGCATCACACATTATCTCAAAAGGGAGATTCCAATTGGGTGCTTGAACTATTGGTGCTGTTATCAAGGCGTCTTTGAGTTCGAGAAAAGCCTTGAGGCATTCCTCGTCAAAGACGAAATCTGCCTCCTTACAAAGGAGACGAGTCAAAGGTCTAGCAGTTTTCGAAAAGTCTTTGATGAACCGCCTATAGAATCCTGAATGTCCCAAGAAACTCCTAATGTCTTTGACAGTTTTCGGTGGTTGTAACTGAACCATAACCTCTATCTTGGCTTTGTCGACTTCAATGCCCCTTTCAGAAATCTTATGGCCTAAAACGATCCCTTCTTTCACCATAAAGTGGCATTTCTCCCAATTAAGCACTAAATCCGTCTCAATGCACCTAGATAGAACCCTGCACAAATTTGACAAACAAGAGGAGAAGGAAGAACCATAGACAGAGAAATCGTCCATGAATACTTCGACCATCTCCTCAATCAGATCCGAAAATATAGAAGTCATGCAACGTTGAAAAGTAGCAGGTGCATTACAAAGACCAAATGGCATTCTCCTATATGCAAATGTACCATAAGGGCAAGTAAAGGTTGTTTTTTCCTGATCATTTGGATGTATAGGGATTTGGAAAAATCCACTATATCCATCAAGGAAACAATAATATGAATGATTAGCCAACCTTTCAAGCATTTGGTCTATGAATGGCAAAGGATAATGATCTTTTCTAGATGCAGAATTCAATTTCCTAAAATCAATGCACATTCTATGTCCTGTAATGGTTCTAGTTGAAATCAAGTCATCATTTTCGTTTCTAATGACAGTGACCCCTCCCTTTTTAGGCACACAATGCACAGGAGACACCCATTTACTATCAGAAATAGGATAGATTATATCAGCATCTAACAGTTTTAAAATTTCTTTTTTAACGACCTCCTTTAAATTCGGATTCAATCTCCTTTGAGGTTCCCTGCTAGAATAAGATTCATTTTCAAGGTGAATTCTGTGTGTGCATAAATCGGGAGAGATCCCTCTAATGTCAGACAGTGAGTATCCTAAGGCTTTTCTAAACCGTCTTAATTCAGAAAGCAACATGTTTAACTCATCATCACTCAATGCATTATTTACTATTACTGGATAAGTAAAGTTAGATCCAAGAAATGCGTACCTGAGCCCGGAGGGGAGTGGTTTGAGTTCCACTTTCGGCGATTTGAGCTCCGACCAGTCATCATCGAGCGGACACTCGACCTTAGTGTGGTCGAGTGTTATGGTCGAGTGTTGATTTCCAGAGGCTAAATCGGAATGCTCGAGCTTGGTGTGCTCGAGTGTTGAGGTCGAGTGTAAAGTTTCGAACTGTTTTTCACTTTTCAGTGATTTGCAAGAGTCTAACAGGCTTTTGTAGACCTCAGTTTCTTCGTATATGTATCCATCACAACCGTCTTTTACCAAAGCAGTACCAAGGTGGTCTTTCTCCATCAATTCTCCAAACAAGTCCTTTGAAAGATCATCTATTTCTTGTACCACGAACAGTTGACCCTCAATGGTCGGTTTTTTCATTATGTCGCTGATGCTGAAAGTCATCTTGAAATCTTTCCCAAGGTTGAGTTCGATTTCTCCTTTTGGCACATTGATCACAGCTCCTGCAGTGGCTAAGAAGGGCCTTCCAAACAGCAAAGGGTCCTTTGGTTCTTCTCCCATATCTAGAACAACGAAATCCGTGGGGATTTCTACTCCTCCAACCCGAACTGGTAAATCTTCTAGAATTCCATGTGGAATCCTAACCGATCTGTCAGCTAGTACCAAAGATATCTTACAAGACTTGTATCTATCGAACCCTAATCGTTTGGCGACTGTTAGAGGCATTAGGCTGATCGATGCCCCTAAATCACACAAGCAACTCCTGAATGTGAGAGGTCCAAGCGAACATGGAATTGTGAATGTTCCTGGATCATCGAGCTTCTTAGGCACAACCTTTCTTTGTATAATAGCACTGACCTCGTGAGTTAGCACAACCATCCCTTCAACTTCTTGTGTTCTGTCCTTGACTGCTTCTTTCAAAAACTTCTGGTAAGGGGGTATTAGCATAAAGGCAACTAGAATTGGTATTTTCACTTCAACGTCCCTCATCTGCTTTTCAAAGAGAGCTTTGTACTTGTCTGCAACATCCTTTTTGAATCTCTGTGGAAAAGGAAGTTGTGGTTTGAAAGGAGGTGGAGCAAACGTCTTTGGGTCTTTTTGTATATCGGTTGTGTTTCTAGGCTGATCTTCGTACACTCGAGCAGGTGGTGCTCGAGTGTGTTGGTCGAGTGTCACGGATTTTGGCTTTTTCGTGCTGATTTCTGTCTGTTCTTCGACCAAATCATCCTCCCCTTCTGGAAGGACACTGTCCTCAGTGTTCTCTGTTGGTTCAGCACGAATTAGCAATTCACGGCCACTACGGAGTGTAATGGCGTTGGCGTGATACTCCTTAGGATTTTGAACAGCTTTTCCAGGTAGCTGTCCGGTTTGTTTGTTGGTTGATGAAGATCCTTGTTGATTCTCTACATATTTGAGACGAGCATTGAGAGTCTCAAATTTGCAGTTGAGTTCATTATGTGAAGCATCGATCTTAGCATGTACTTCAGCAAATTTCCGTGTTAATTCGGAAGCGCTGGCTGTCTGTCCCTTTAGTATCTGCTGCAAGATGTCCATCACTTCAGGTGTTTGTGGTGGTGGTTGGGTGTTGTATCCAGTAGGTGGTTGGTGGTGTGTTTGCTGGTACTGTTGTTTGGGTATGAATGGTTTTGATTGTGGTTGCGGATGTGGTTTGGGTGGGTACACCTGGTCGTTTGGATTTGCTACATTTGTGTTTCTGTAGGATAGGTTGGGGTTAGGTTTATAGCTGTTGAATTGTCTGAAATTGTTGCTTTGGTTCTGTACGAAATTGACCTCTTCAACCTCGTCATCTTCTTCTTCAACCCGTTCTGTTTCACTGACATGGTGTACTTGCTTATGATGAGCTGAAAGTAGCTTGTCTAGTTTGTCTTGTATGGCTTTGAGCTCCTTTCTACTAACCATATCTGAATCCGTTACGCCTCTAGGAGTTCGATCATAGTCTTCACTGTATTGGCCGTCTGCTTGAGCTAAATTCTCTACTAATTCCCATCCATCATCGACATCTTTATTCAGAAAATTCCCATTGCTGGCTGTATCTAGCAACATGCGTATCTTTGGGATCACGCCTCTGTAGAGAGTACTGAGAAGGGACTCAGTAGTGAAACCGTGATGAGGACATTGCGATTGGTACATCTTGAATCGTTCCCAAGCCTCAGAGAATGTTTCTGAATGGTTTTGCTTAAAACCAGAGATGGAATTGCGAAGTTTCGCAGTTCTGGAATTTGAAAAGAATTTGCCTAGAAATGCTTCTTTGCAGGCGTCCCATGATGTGATAGATCCTTGTGGCAAGTGTTTTTCCCATAGATGTGCTTTGTCTCCAAGAGAGAAAGGAAACAATCGCAATTTCAGAGCATCCTCACTAACCCCGTTTATTTTTGTTAGACTGGTTAGTCTTTCAAATTCATCAAGATGATCAAGTGGGTCCTCAGAAGGTAAACCATGAAATTTACTGTTCTGAACCATGGAGATCATTCCACTCTTAATCTCAAAGTTGTTGTTGGCGATGGCTGGTGGGACAATTCCATGGCGTTGAGTGTGGATACTGGGAGCATCACCGGCACCAATGTGTCTAATTCTCCTAGGACGAGTTCCTAGTTCAGTAGCTTGTACTTGTTCTTCCATGTTAACCTGATCCGTGTATTCTTCGTTCAATCTGTTCCGTTGTTCTCGTAAGTATTCACGAGGCAAACGGTCTATTCTGTCAGAGTATGGAATGAGGTCTTCACTTCCACGGGATCTGGTATTCATGCAAGTGATTTGTTTCGTCGGAAATGACACTCGAGCAGGTGGTGCTCGAGTGTAGTGATCGAGTGTTTCTTGGTTTTGCTAGAGCTTTCTGGATACAGAAGAAAAATCAACGAGCTCGAGTTGTGTTGGTCGAGCTTGTTGATCGAGTGTACCTGAAAACAAAGAGAAAACCAGAAACGATTTTAGAATAATAGGATAATAAAACTTAGTCTCAGAAAAGTGATTTTCCTAATTGGAGTTAACTAATCCCAGTTGGCAACGGCGCCAATTTGATAAACAAGTTTTTACGGTGTTTTCTCAAATACCAAACTGTTTATGTAATCAATTGCAGTACAGTATGGTGTCAATCCACTGGGAGAGTAACTAGCAATCAAGATATAATCTACTTGTTCTAATCTAAGCCAGATTCGGTTTTAGCAAGTGGTGATCTATCCTAGGTGATAATGAAAAAATGCTAAAAATGAAACAGAGTATTAGAATGTAAAACAGAGCATTAAAAGTAAAGCAATAATGAAACTAATAAAGTGCAACACGAAATCTCAACCTAAAGTAGAGTATTAAAATCACGAAAATTCAATAAGGAAAAAAACGGGTTCTCGAGGATTAGGATCAATGATTAGGGTATTCCTAGGGGTTCTAGACTTATCTATCAACCTATTTAGATGACCTCTAAGCAAGGAATCACAAAGTAATCACATTCGCTCTCGCGCAATGGGACCTCTCCTAAAAGACAACCTGACTTGACTCTCGCCCAACGATTGGAAATTCAAGAGGCCTTAAGTATGGACCTTACAAAGCCTAATAACACCCTAGACAATCAATCTCTTGAGCTAGGAAGATGCTATCTTAATTTAAGCATGTTCAAGTGATTCCCCAAACGCCTCTCGGGGGGGATTCACCAAGAGATCGAATTTCAGTTGATCAGAAAGAAACAAGCATTAAGAACACTTAAACTAAAGAGATCTAAGACCTTATTTAAACATAGACAAATCTAGAAATCCCTAAGTTTTCCCCTAATCTCACCCTTTCCTCAACAACCCTAGACTAACTTACTCAGAATTCATGAAATAAAACAAAGACTTAAAATCGAAAATCAATTGCATAAACTTAAGACTTGAAATCGTAAATAGCTAAAAGAAAGAACTCGAAATTTTGCTGGAAAAGATTGTATATTGAAACTTGAAATTCTAGTACAATTTATAGATCAAAAGATCTTAAAGAAAAAGGAAAAATACTTAAAGAGAAAAAGGGAAAAATTCCCTTGAAAGAAAAATGGGAATTTCCTTTTAAAAGTTAAAAGGAAATTTCCCTAAGAAAGAAAATAGAAAAAGAACTAAAAGACAATTGAGCTTGCACAAAGGGGCTTTTGATGGGCCTTTTTCGCAGAGAAGCCCAAAGATTCAATCTTCGTCTAAAGTCTTTAGTTCTGGCCCGTAAAAGCACTCGACCAAGTGATGGTCGAGTGTCATGCTCGAGTGTCGGAGACTCGAGTGACAAATCTTCTAGTTTGCATCTTGAACTTCAACCTTAGACCAGTCGATTCCTCATTGGTCTTCTTGTACTCCGAAATACTTCGTGATAAGCTCCAAAAAGTACCTAAAAGTCCCTTTTATGCAATGTATGCAATGCCCG
>JAKUCM010002825.1:0-46452 GCA_023374145.1 Lepidium sativum | reverse complement strand
AAATTTCGACACCATAGACGCATTGCTTCTTACAAAATTGTAAAACAAACACTTGCAATTATCTATCGTTACTTACAATTACAGGGGGAATATCTTCTGGTAGTGAATGAATGACTACATTTGACAAGTAGCTTAGTTTTACCTCATGACAATGTTCATCCCAAACCAAAATCTGCATAAACTATCTCTAGAAATTCATCGAGCCGTAAATCTTCGACAGTGCCTATGATCAGACACATGTAGGACTGGTCCACCAAAAAAATCCATCGATTTTCATTAATACTCCAGATCCCGCAAACCAAAATGATCTGATCCATAGATCCAAACATAAACAGAAAAAGCAAAGGAGCTTGGAAGAAGTAAATGAGCTTCAAGAAAGCTACAATGGCGTCACGTATGGAGGAATCAGTTGGATGCGCGGCAGATGAGCTAATAACTGAGGGGTAATTCGTAATTTAAGCTCGTCTACAAATGTAGGCTAGGTTTTCAAAATTAACTCTACTACGTTGCACTATGTTAGTGTGGTAGAGTTGATTAGATCACAAACATTAACTCTATTACGCTGGAAATCTAACTCTACTAAGCAAACTTCAACTCTACTACGCTGGAAATCTAACTTTACTATACACGATTTTTCATTCATGTCAACTCTCTACTAAGCATACTTTAACTGTACTACGCTGGAACTTTAATTCTACCATACTGCACTTCGTTAGTGTGGTAGAGTCGATTAAAGCGCAAACATCAACTCTACTACGCTGGAAATCTAACTCTACCATACTGCACTTCATTAGTGTGGTAGAGTTGATTAAAGCGCAAACATCAACTCTACTATGCTGGAAATCTAACTATGCTAAGCACACTTTAACTATACTACGCTGGAATTCTAACTATACTATACACGATTTTCATTCATGTCAACTCTACTAATCACACTTTAACTCTACTACGCAAGAATTCTAACTCTACCATACTGCACTCTGTTAGTGTGGTAGAGTTGTTTAAAGCGCAAACATCAACTCTACTATGCTGGAAATCTAACTCTACTAAGCACACTTTAACTCTACTACGCTTGAACTCCAACTCCACTATACACGATTTTTCATTCATGTCAACTCTATTAAGCACACTTTAACTCTACTACGCTGGAATTCTAACTCTACCATACTGCACTCTGTTAGTGTGGTAGAGTTGATCGCTTACGTGAAATATTTTATTAATGATATTTTCGTAATTACCTTTTTTTCCTCATTAGGAAAGAGCAAAATGGTATATATAAAATTTAAAAAACTATTGTAGTAATTTACAAACATTTGCTCTATTTCAATAATTAAAACTTAATTTCGATTTAATCTAGCAAATCATCTTATTTAAAATATTAAAAATATTCCATATATAAAAAAACAAAACAAATATCCTTTCTAATTTGTGCATCATCCGTATCTATATCTTTTATCCGTCGATCCGTAAAATCAATATCCTTATCTGTTTTATCTGGATATCTATTTTTCGGAAAAAACGGATACGAATATAAATATATGGCAGATATGTATATTATATTCACGTGCCTAATTCACATGATGCACTTTAATTTTTATTTATTTCCTTCACAGGAAAATCAATTAAAAATTGATATATTATTCTAAATGAATACAAAACAAAACAGAGGACACAATACAGAACATGCTAAAAGTTCTAATTGATGAAAAAGCTTGGGACTTTGTCACTCATCAAGCCATCATCGTCATCAGTATCTTCTTCTTCTTCAACTACCTGGTTTCTGAACAAAGTTTTGAAGTAAGGTAAAATCTTAGGAAGCACATGTAGATCCGCCATGTTAATACTCATCATGTCAAAGGCAATGCATGTGTTGTGCATATGCGTCTCATCAATCACCGGAATCTTGGGGTATCTCTGACTAAAATGAGTCAGCACGATCCGGTAGACACCTGCCAAAGATCCAACGTCGATTGCTTCTTACTTGTGCTATGATTTTTCGCCACAGCTTCTTCTACCAAAGAATCCTCAAACGTAGCCTGGCAGAATTGTCCATCAGAGCGCTCCTCGATCTTTTATATATACTCTGCATTGAACTTCCTTTACTGAACAAAGAACCCTCAGCATTGCCACTTCTGGTAGTTTTCTCAGGGCGGGTTGTTGTTTCTAGAGAAGCCCACGAAGTTTTTGCAGTGTTCCTGCGGTCAAGAAACTCCATATCCAATTCTTCAAGTCTTTGATATGCATTGAGAAAATTCTTAAGCTGGCTCATGAGCCACTCCTTCCAGAAGCTCATGTCTACGAGCAAGAATTCTTGCAAGACCTGTATGGTGATCAGCATGAATGTGAGAGATCCATACACATCTTAAGTTTCTGACAGCTTCATCAGCTCCTTCTAAACCATATCTTCGTTTAAGCTGGCCTAAGGTACCTAACCCACAATGCAAGAGAATACTGCCTCTAGAGAATAAGTCGATGTAAACTGCACTGACATTCCGGTATTTTGAGGGTTGGGATGAACCAGTGCCCAAAAGAACTACCTCCATGTCATCTCGTCTAATGTTTTCCAGACAGCTTGGAATAGTGCTTTCACTCAGCCATGGCTCTTCGATCATTATCTTGTTTTGTAGTCCATTCCATAACCGCTTGATTCTTCAGTCTTACTGCTGATCTCAGGAATTTCTGAGTGAAGCCCATCCATCACTCGTAAGGATGTCAATTGACTAGGGATACAAGATCTGTCTACCCCAAGAATACTATGTGGACGCAAAGTGAACTGCCCACAGCATAACAGAGAGAGAAGGGAGATTTAAGAGATAAAGGAAACCAGTTTCATATGGAAGAAGCAATGCACCAAAGAAATCATTCAATACCTTGAGGAGATTTTCGGCGAAAATGCTTTCACTTGTATTTCTACCAAAGCACTGAAAAGAGAAGAAAAGAACACAGGTTGACTAAATGAACACAGCCACATTTAACTCAATACGAAAATATCAGAAAAGCATTTGTAACCTTGCTCAAAGAAGTAGAATTTATCGAGTTATTAACATATTGAGAACTCCAAAATCCAGAAGCTGGAAAGAACTGTGGGCATAAATAATTAAGTCTGGCTGTGATTCTAGAACTGGCTCTCAGGATTGGAAATTCTGTATTCCTCCTGACAAACAGCAGAGCTAAATATTAGACATATAAATTCAAAAAATTTTATATAAGAAAGTACCATGGTTGAGAAGACTCACGTTTCATGTCCAGCGAGAATGTGCTTGGCAGAATGGAATCTCTTCATCCAGCTTTGGTAAGTTGAACTCTTTGTTACACAAGCTGGACTTAAATGAATAATACAATCAACAGATTTAGCCCCATTTGTTGAATTTTCAGGACATGAATAATAACTCTTCATAGACGGATTAGATATCAGTTCCTTCGCATATGACTCTGTCGGACAGTCCACAAGCAATACAACAAGACCAGGAACTGAAGGTCCCATTACATCACTTGGATGAACCTATGATCAAGCGTGAACAGTGTTAGTCTCCTCATATAGAAACTAATACTAGGTTGTGGATATTCCCAAGAATTGCTCTCTGAGAACTACAGTAATATATTTGAAATCTGACTTAACTGATTGTCCAGACTGAAGATAACTGTATTTTGGACCAGCTCTCAGTCCAAGAGCCATGGCCTTCTTTGGGTCAAAACTTTCCTTTGATTTCAGGTAATTCACATACATATATAACTGATGTTTCACCAGGTTTGCTGCCGGATTCCTCTAAGCGACTTGGTTCTAGGAGAATGGCACAACTTCATCATCCACAAGAACATAGGGATCATCTTTTGGTTTACTTGAGCCAATCAGAGGCGTGGAGTCAGAAGTAGTCAATGACGGACCAAAACTTCGTGTATGAACCATTGCGGCACGAGGGATGAATGACCTCATAGCATCAACTAAATACTAAAGATCCGAAGGACCCCATACGTTTACCTTTGAACAAAAGAAGTATTAAACTTCCGCAATTCAATTCATATATTAATTGTCAGATGGCAAGTGGCAAACACAAACTCAGGAAAACAGACAGGAACCATACAAAGAGATCACATGAGAAGAACACTCACGGATAGTCCTTTTTCACCAATGCCGGCCAGAGTTAGTAGCAGACCTAACTTAAAATAATAAAACTAATCACCGTCTAATGATCTAGCAGAAAACACATTGAGAAGCTGGTGCCTGGATCAAGAAAACAAACCTGGGAGCCCCCCTGCAGTTTCTGAGCAGACACGAGACAAAAAAATATGATCTACCTGGAAATATAAAGTGTCTTTATCAAATTTTAAACTCACCTCATCACACAAAGGAAAGAGAAACACTTACCTTTGATAACTTAATTTTATACTTTGTACAGAAACGTTGCAATCCCTGCAATTCCTTTTTTTTACCAATCAGCGGCACGAACTAATGAAAACTAAAAGATACACTTATGACTAAATTTACACTAATACACACGGCACAGATATTGCAGAAAGCTTACCTCTCCAGCATTAAAGATGAATCTTTGTTTGTCAAAGAAGAGTAATACAGAAGGTGATGTATCCTGTGTATCCATTCCAGTCCCAAGGATCTTGAAATGCAGATAAAGACCAAAAGAAATTTTTCAAATTCTAACTTGAGCAAATTGAGAATTCGAAGTTTAGAGTTAGGTATTGAACCTGAACATAGGCAATAGTGTTGGTAGGATTAAGCGTGCGAGTTTTACGCTTGAGATTCTTCTTAGGTTTATCAATCTTATCTTTTCCTGGAGCTCTTCTCTGATTAAACTCAAAAGAAGATAATACAGTAAGAATGAGTAACGAGATTTATCTTTGAAATTCAGAGAATAGATGTTCATCAAACACCAATTCCCACACTTACCAGTTAAGAATCGATTTCTATCAAGATTCAAGAGCTGAGCAAGTTTCTCCAAGAAAATTTACAGAGACAAAGAGAAGAAGGAAGAAATAAACAATCAAATTTTGTTATTGCTTAGAAAATGTCAAATGTAATGCAGTCTTTTATATCAATGTAATTACATTCACCATTGATCTATTTATGAATCTTCTCCCTACACATGTCTCTCGTAATGCAGCTTCAATAAGCTATATCAAATCTTCCCTCCCTAAGAAATCTTGACCTCAAGATTGGAAATGAAGGTACTGCCGTTGAAGATCATAGTAAAATTCCCAAGTAGCTTCATTAATCCCTTGATTAGCCCACTTTACCAATACCTGGGTGACTGCTCGGCCTTGACGCTGCACCATACGCCTTATTAATATAGCTTCTGGTTCCTTAGCCAAAACATCCAAAAATATAGAAGGTAAATCCAAAGAGACGTTATCATGTCCTAAACGTAACTTCAACTGAGATACATGGAACACCGGATGTATCTTTGAATAACTCGGAAGTGCCAACTTATACGCCGTTTTACCGCAAGTATCTATCACCTTGTAAGGCCCATAATATTTCGGAGCTAACTTCTGACTCGTACGTACAACCACCGACTGTTGTCGATAAGGTTGCAGCTTCACAAAAACATAATCCCCCATGTTGAAACTCCGATCTGATCGTCTACGATTAGCCGTCTGTTGCATACGATGCCGAGCCCTTAAAAGATGAAACTTAAGTATCAACAGCATATTCTCTCTGTCTTGCAAACTCTTGGCCACCACAGCGACCTTAGCTTCCCCTGGTAGATAAGGTAAATGGATAGGTGGAGGTTTCCCATACACAGCCTCGTAAGGGGACATTTGTGTGGTAGTATGGAAGTTAGTGTTATACCAGATTTCGGCTAACGAAAGCCACTTAGACCATTCATGTGGCCTGTCACTACACATGCACCGGAGGTAAGTCTCCAAGCACCTATTAACCACCTCCGTCTGTCCGTCACTTTGAGGATACTACGGTGTGGAGTAATGTAAGGAAACGCCTTGAAGTTTAAACGATTCACTCCAAAAATCACTCAAGAAAATGGCATCTCAATCGCTGACAATGGTCTTAGGTAAGCCATGAAGTTTAAAAACAGAATCAAGGAAGGCATGAGCTACAGATGTGGCGGTATAAGGGTGTGCTAAGGGCATAAAATGGTCCGCCTTAGATAGTCTGTCAACCACCACATATATCATTGAGTAACCACCAGACAATGGTAAAGCAGTAATGAAATCCATCGAGATTTCGGACCAAACAGAGTTAGGAATGGGTAAAGGTTGAATAAGACCTGGATAAGCTGCGGTATAATACTGGCAGCGTTGACAGATGCCACAGCTCCACACATATGCTTGTATATCCTTATGCATTCCTTTCCAATAGAAAAGACTCTTCACTCTCTCCAATGTGACATCTTTTCCCGAATGGCCACTACTGCTAGAACCATGCAGCCAATCTAATATCTGATTACGTAAGGATAATACCTGGAGAACCACGATCTTAGATTTCCTCTTCAATATACCTTGACTCCATGTGTAATGCTTCCTGGAGGTGGGACTCCGTTTTAATTCTTCAATCAATGTCTTAACCAGATTATCCTCATCATAAGCTGCCTGAATATTCTTTAAGTAGTCACAATTGGAGACAGACATTACCATATGTAAAATCTCAGCCCCTTATACCCGAGATAAGGCGTCTGCCACCAAATTTTCTTTACCCCTTCTATATTGTATCTCATAATCAAATTCCATCAACTTAGGCATCCACTGCTGTTGAATTGGAGTATTCAGTCTTTGCTCTAACACGTACTTAAGGCTTCATTGATCGGGCTTGATTATGAAGTGACTATTCAACAGATAGTGTCTCCATTTCTGAACCGCATAGACGACTGCCAGCAGCTCTTTTTCATATATCGACAACTGCAGTTGCTTGCCTTGTAAGTGACGACTGATATACGCCAAAGGATGCCCGTCCTGCATTAATACTGCGCCAATTCCTTGGCCACACGCGTCTGTCTCGACTACAAATGGCTTATCAAAATCAGGAAGAGCCAAGACGGGTGCAGTACACAAAGCAGTCTTCAAAGAATCAAAGGCTTCTTGAGCTTCCAATGTCCAACAGAATGCATCCTTCTTAGTGAGACAAGTAAGAGAACTCGCTATGGTTCCAAAATTGCGCACAAACCTTCTATAATAGCCTGTTATGCCCAGAAAACTCCATAGTTGTTTCAAAGTCTTTGGAGTTGGCCAGTCAGCTATCGCTTGCAACTTAACTAGATCCATCGAAACCCCTTCTGCTTGTATATAATGACCAAGATACTCCACCTTAGCAGCCGCAAAGTCACACTCACTCATCTTAGCAAACAAGCTGTGCTTTCTCATTAATCCAAACACTCCTCGTAAATGCTCACCATGTGATTCCAAGTCTGAGCTATAAATGAGGATATCATCAAAGAATATCAACACAAAACGCCTTAAAAAAAGTCTGAAAACTTCATTCATCAACCCCAGAAAAGTTGCCGGAGCATTTGTAAGACCAAATGGCATTACAACATACTCATAGTGACCATTATGTGTTCTAAAGGCGGTCTTATGAATGTCATCTGGCTCCATTCACACCTGACGATAACCAGCTCTCAAATCTATTTTAGAATATACCTTGGACCCTCCTAACTCGTCCAATAAATCCTCAATCAGCGGGATAGGGAACCTGTCCTTCACCGTCAAAGAATTCAACCCTCTATAATCAACACATAACCTCCATTGGCCATCTTTCTTCTTGACCAGAACCACAGGAGATGCATATGGGCTCGAACTGGGCTGAATGGTTCCCTAAACAAGCAGCTCCTGTACCATATTTTCTATCTCATTTTTCTGTTTAACCGCATAACGATAAGATCTCTGATTAACTGGGTCAGAACCTTCTAATAAAGGAATGTGATGGTTATGAAGGCCTCTGAAAGGAGGTAAACTCCTTGGCTCTTCAAACAAGTCCTGAAATTCCTCCAATAATAGTCGAATGAGCTCTGGAATGCCTGGAGGTTGAGGTTCTGCCGTAAGAGTATATAGTTGATGCTCGGATTCTGCTTCACTTTCTACTACATTGGCCCATATCATATACAGCTGAATGTCTTGGTCAATTATTTTGTTAAGCCGCTCAGCCTTCACTGTCCTTACCGATCCACTCTTACTCCCATGCAACAACACCTTGCGGTTATTGTATTGAAATCTCATGGTAAGCTGTCTAAAATTAAAGGTAACCTCTCCTAAGGTCTCTAACCATTGAATACCCAACACCATGTCAATACATTTCAATGGAATCACCATGAAATCTACTTCTAAAGAGGTCCCTTGAAAAATCCACTGAAACTTCTTAATCTTGCCCAATACTTGCAGCTGATTTCCATCTGCTACAGAGACCCTCGCTGACCCTGCTGGTCGAAGTCTGGCCCCCAACTTCTCAGCCAACATAGTATTCATGAAATTATGCGTTGAACCCGAGTCTATTAACACAAATAAAGCTCGTTTCCTATGTAATCCTTTCACCCTCAAGGTATTGTAATCCGTGATGCCAATCATCGCATTCACCGAAATTCGAGCAAAGTCTCCTACCTCTTCTTCACCATCCGACATAGCCTCACTAACACTATCCTCACCGGTCTCTAAGCAGTATAGTTGAGCCCTCTTATGTGTCAGGAAATGTTCCATAGTGAATTTTTCATCACAGTGGTAACATAATCCCTTAGCACGCCTATCACTCATCTCTTGAGCTGTCAAAAATTTCTTTCTAACAACACCACCTTCTCTCGTTTTATCACCAGACTGCAATTGAGTCTTACCAACAGGCTTCTTATATTCGAGTAACCCCTTCTGATGTGCAGGGAACCTTCCG
Source organism: Lepidium sativum (assembly GCA_023374145.1). Classification (NCBI taxonomy): domain Eukaryota; kingdom Viridiplantae; phylum Streptophyta; class Magnoliopsida; order Brassicales; family Brassicaceae; genus Lepidium; species Lepidium sativum. The sequence continues at coordinate 37,610 of JAKUCM010002825.1, read as the reverse complement.
TTAAATCCTGCATTACTCATCGCCTTAGGAGGATGTGCTTGCTCATACAGTTTTCCTAAGAGGAAGCAATGTCGTATGGATTTAGGTTCAAACATCCTCACCTTCATTTGAGTCTCTAATCTCAACCCGCCAGATAATTCTCTAGCAACATCTGCTTGCTCATACCCAATCTGGTACGTATTAATTCAAACTTATTGTGATATTCCACAATCCCATTGGTTTTCAACAAAAATTTGAGCTCAGAAATAGGATCATCTAACACCTCTTTGAACTTGTCTGTTAGTATCGATTTATACATTTACCAACCATTAATTCCTTCTGTTGGCGCATTCTTCAAATAGGCTTGGTGCCAAGTTGCGGCTATACCATCAAAGTGAATAGAAGCGACATTGACTTTCAAATTTTCAGGTGTTCGATCTATCTCAAAGAATTGTTCCGCCTTAAACAACCAATCCTTGATTCTATCTCCGTTAAACCTAGGAAAATCGATTCGACCTAACCTAGTCATTCCAGAGTAAGAATTTTCCTTACCCGTGCGTGATTGCCGCGAAGAATCTAGTTGACAGTCTGCTAGCGATTGTTGATTGGCCTCGATTTCAACCGGTTTCTGCGCCACCGTCATCAACCTCACAACTTCATACATTTCTGATAATCGCTTCTCCATAGTTTCCCGATACGCATCGATCTTTTGATTCATTGCCTCTGCGACTTCACGAACCAACATCTCCTGTGGCGCTGACTGTGTCAAAGACCTCGTTTCCGGCATGATTACAATCGATCAGAGGAGAGTCTTGCTCTGATACCTTTAATACAGTAAGAATGAGTAACGAGATTTATCTTTGGAATTCAGAGAATAGATGTTCATCAAACACCAATTCCCACACTTACCAGTCAAGAATCGATTTCTATCAAGATTCAAGAGCTGAGCAAGTTTCTCCAAGAAGATTTACAGAGACAAAGAGAAGAAGGAAGAAAGAAACGATCAAATTCTGTTATTGCTTAGAAAATGTCAAATGTAATGCAGTCTTTTATATCAATGTAATTACATTCACCATTGATTTATTTAGTACTATGAATCTTCTCCCTACACGTGTCTCTCGTAATGCAGCTTCAATAAGCTGTATCAGAAGAAGAAGAGTTGAAACTAGACTTTTCCTTCTCCAGCGGAGACATCTCTTTTCTCTGCCTTTGTTCTCTCAAAACTAGACCACTTGCGTCTCAGAGGAAAATGAGGATAAGGGTCATTAAGTCAATAAGTGGTGGTACGAGGACGTCTTGAAGGAGACGAGGCGGCGAAGATGGTCCGAAAAGAAAATGGTTTGACAATGAGAGTGAAAGGAGAGGAATTGCACGGAAAATAGCCGAGAAAGCGAACATTTTGAGGTGAGTGAGGCATTGAAGCTAACATCTTTTCGGATTTTGTTCTTCTCGTTTTTTCCGCAGTTGCTCAAAGCACCTCGCTCGAGTGATTTTTCAATTTTGTCTCACTCTTTAAAATTTATCCTTGAAAGTTGGATAATCAAGTTAGCCCATGGGCTATGAGGCCCATAAAACCTTTGAATTCTCAAAAGCATGAGATTTTAATTGAGTCTCACCAATAAAATAATCAAAAATAACAAATTAATAAGAAATTAATATAATTTGAGTCTCATTATGCATAACTCTAATTTTTTTATAATATATTTAACCAATAGTTAGCTTGCCAAAATAATATAACATGTAAATATCAAATCATATGAAAAGTTAGCTTGCCAAAAGAAATATATGAAAATGTTAAAAAAAAAATTTAAGTTATATATATCGAATATATTCCAAAGAAGTCTTTATAAAAATAACATAAATCAATGAAGAAAAATAATTCAAACTTAATATTTATGATGAAAAACTATTTTCCCATTAATTCAAAATAAAAGACTATATATATCACTAAGTTATGTTTCATAGGTAGAAAAAAAGTTTGTTGTTTCAAAACAATTAAATGCCTTATTTTCTTTACAAATTCACTTAGTTTTTCATGAATTTAATAAAGAATTTGATGAAGAATTTGAGAGTGTTTTTGATGAGTCATTAAATTATAAAGAACTACAAAATGCAAACAATTGAAAGCAAAGACGTCATATCATATGACATATGTTATAAAAGAAGTCGTGAAGACGGATGCTCTCGATTGTAGAATGATTACCTTAGTGAAAAGTCGGTATATTCAAATGCTTAATATTGACATCGATTTAGAATGAACAAGCCGTTGTTTATGCATATTTTTATCTAATTTCTAACCAAGTATTTTTAATAAAGACAAGATGCTATAAGAAGATTTGGTCTCTCTACTACAAAAGTGCATTGCAACCATATGTACGATGTCATATGCTTGTGCATGTGGTACTGTGGATGAATACGGTATTAAAAGAATTGCAAAGTTATGTTTAAAATTTTTGTACATGGAGTTATGTATTTGTTCGAAGATGTATATTTAAGGAGATCAACAACTAGCCCTAGGCATTCGGGTATTCGGGTCCAAGTATATCAGGTAAATGATTTTGATATCCATATAAGAATCGCTTGAGAACCGGGTCGGTACCGGTTAGGGTCCGCCCGCTTGTGGGTCGGGTCTACATTTTGGATACCTATAGTAACACCAAAATCATTTCGGGTCGGATCGGCTCTATAACTTACTGAAAATCAGGTATAATCCAATATTTCGGTATATACCCAAAATATACCTAAACCAATTAAACGAAACTGTATCACAATCAGAGACCAAACCAATTAAAACATCAAATTGTATCATAAAAATAATTAAACAACGAGAATAATGTATTACATAATTAAACCCAAAAAATCAGACTTAGTTCTTGAATTGAACTAACTAAAACAACATCTTTATACTCAATCAAACCAAATTTGGACCAGTTATTCAATCCAAACACAATCAACCCAAATTGATACTTAGTTCAAAACATACTAAAACAACAAACAAAAGAAACTTAGATCATTTCTTCATTCCCATTCCACTATTTTATCACACTCTATCAATTAGGTTGATCAAACTAAAACAAAAATTAGAGAAGTAGATAACTGTATGACAGATTCATAGTTTAACAATGTCAAATATTCAGATACCTCATTCTTTAGTCTTCAATTTTCAACTTCTTTAATGTTTTCAAACTCTATAAAATTAAATGAAGAACAAACCAAGTTAGTAAACAACAAAGAAAGTATTAAAACTATACAATTCAAAGTGCACTTAACTCTCATGAGTTCATCTTGTATTTTTACATCTGAAAGCATATCTTGAATTGTTATTATGCATTTATCACCAACGTGAGCTTTATACTTCAATCATTGCCCAACACACATCAATACTTTTAATCTATAGGGAGTTAAACAATTTCTTGATGTTTCCAAAACCCTTCCATTGGTCTAAAAGCTGATTCGGATGAAGCTAAGAGATTTGCATTGCGCGTACATCCTTGGAAATCTCAGACAGAATTGGAAACTTCAAACATTTTTGTTTCCACCAAGAGAGTATATCATAGTGTGATCTGACCATAAGGTTTGGATTCTCGACATTCTCTTTCATATAAATCTCTAATTCTGTATTATTATCTTTCAATCCTATCTCAGTCACAAGCTATTTATATAGATAATCCCTTTTCTCATACCCAAAATCATTTTCCACTGAAATTGGTTTCATTCTCTCCAAGCCAAATTTATCTTGTGAGTAAGAGGAGTTGGTATGTGAATGTTGTGAATTTGCATTACTCACTGCAACATTTTTCTTCTGTTTACTATTGTATTCATCGAACTAATTGAAATGATTGGCAAACTAAGAGGTTTACTTTTCAAAATGTTTTCATGTACAAGTATGTTGTTGTTTCTTCATCAACCTAAAATTTATAACTAATAAAAGTAGCTATCTTTGGTATTTGAGGCCATCCACATGGATGAACGGCTCAAAGATTCCTCTTTGTAGAGAGATTTCGTAAGGTACTCATTTTAAGTTCAAATTGCTCTTTTTATTTCCTTTTTTGTTATATAAATTTTGGACCAACAATTGTGATAATATAAGATTGAATTGGTTTATAATTAATAAAACCATTCTTGTACAAAGCATCGTACAATCAAAATGAAATTGAGCCACCAATTAAATGTTTAACTGGTCAGTAACTTATTTTCATCCATTTATTTCTTCATTCAGTGGTGGTGAGACACGTCTTGAAACTATGCAAGACAACTCGACCATTTCATAAAAGATTCTAGAAAAATTAGCCACTTTGGCGAGGCCGTGGATGGGTGCTCTCTTTGATTTATCTTCAGCTCCAACATTAAGCCATCCATTGAGTTTGAAGGTTATTGACTTGAAGAGATTGTCAAAGAGGCTGGTATGAGAGATGATAACCGCTGTTCGTTTTAACTACAGAGGTGTTACATTGAAACTAAAAAAGGGTATTGATATAATGCTACTAACTACAAAATGACTTTTAAAACATCGTGTAATCACTTACTTGGTCTCAGAAAAAATATATGGAAGAAGTTTGTTATGAATATAGGCACAAAGATGATATTGAGTTACATCTCGATTGTAGTGGAAGTAAAAAAAGCAATCATATATTTTTAATTATGAGGATGCCTAAACTTATCTATGTAGCCTGAACGTGGGTCAATTAAGAACTTTTTTGCATGTGAAAATACATAAGTGCAGTAAGGAGGGAGATTTAAGAGTGATGCCAAAAAGTTTGTTTGGAATGAATTATGATGGTGAGATAGTTTCAAATGCTACAACAAACAATGTGATTACTATACACGAGGAAGAAAATGAACATGATGATCCCTTGGAGAATGTTAGTGTTTGAGATTGTGTGAATTGGTCGTGGGGGATTGGAATTGAATGAGTATGTGGAAGGTGATGGTTATGGTCTTAATGAAATTATTGAACTGCCTTGTGAGTCTGGAATTAAGACAATAATTTGTGTGTAAACAACAAGTGCAAGATTTGTTGGTTAGAACATCACATAAAAGATTTTATGACTATGATGTGTTAAACTCGGATACTTGAAGATATGTGGTAAGATCTCGCCAAAAGATTATAAGTGGTGCTTATGAGTTTCACACGGTCACAAGGAAACAGAGGTATTTATTATAAAGTATATCGAAACATGTATTCTTTCTCTCGTGTAACAACGAGTACATCAAACATAAAAAGAGAGGATCCTCAAAGTTGCATCTATTGTGAAGGATGATTACCTTGGTCAACTGGATACTCCTCCTGCTAAGTGTCTTATTATTACTATGCAAGGAAATGTGAGAGTAAAGGTGTCGTACAACACTACTTTAAAAGAAAGAAAAAAGATGTTGTTGTTGTTGTTGTGTGAGGTAGTCCAGGTAATAGTTACAAAATGTTGCCTTCATATTTGTTTGTCTTGGAGAAAATGAATATTGGCTTTCTAATGAGTTTGATTTTGGATTAGGAGAAACGATTCCAATATTTGTTCATCGCATTGGGAGCTTTTATATAGGGGTTTACGACTATGAGGAAAGTGCTTAGTGTCGATGAAACTTTCTTAAAAATTGTTTATGGTGGTGTTCTTATTTTTACTACAGCTTAGGATCTAAATCATCATTATTACCCGATTGCGTTTTCTATTATTGATGTTGAAAAAATTCAAGTTGGAAGTGGTTTTTCACTATGTTGACCGGATGATCTGGAATTTGTAAAGTTTTAGTGAAAAATATCCCAATCTCATCAAGACAATTAGTGAGATGTATCCGAGATTGTGGCATGAATATTTTATCTTTCACTTATCCCAAAATGTGAGAACAAAGGCTTTGAATGTCCACAAAGAAATTGTTGCAAGGAGAATCAGGGAGCTGACCCAGGTTTATATTGTGGCTAAGTTTGAGCTGGAGTATGTAGAGTTTAGACGTATGTATCGGAATGTGGTTGTATATTTGGACAGTATTGTTGACGTGGCAAAATGGGCTTTAACCTTTCCTAGAGTAAGGTATAACATATGAACAACAAATTGTGTTGAATCTGAGAATAATATTGTCAAAGAGGCGATGAAGTACTTTATACTACTCATGGTTGATACGAATATTGATAAATTGGAAGAGTGGTTTAATAAACACCATAATTCTGTAGGAGCATTAAACTCATGGTAATTTGTTCCTTTTGTGGAGAATGAATTGTATAATAGATGTGAAGACGCGACACACTTAACGGTTCATGAGCTCAATTTGTTGTTGTGTGAATAGGTTGTCATTGGACGAGATGGTAAATCTTCTTTGGTAGATTTGAAGAAAAGGAGTCGTGCTTGCAAGCGTTTTGACATTGACAAATACCCTTGAGTCCATGCAATTGCTGTTATTCCCACGTATATGAGTAGTCTGTATAAGACAGTAGATATCCATCTACATTAATTGTGCTTCAAATATTATCTACTAGAACAATGGACATTGACGTATAGTCGGACATTATATATGGTCTGTATATGTCTCAATGGGTTGAGATCCCATATGATATTCCAGCAATGTGTGTCTTACATCCAATTTATGTTAAAAGGAAATGATAACTTCAAAAAAAACCCAATTTATGTTAGAGGGCTTCTTAAAATTAATGGATTTTAAATAAATCAAAACAGGTTATTATGTTCAGAAATGGTTCTTATTTTAGAGACTTAAGAAATAATTTTTATTCTATGGAAGAGAATGGAGAAAGAGAGGCGAAGCACGAGATTCACGAATGATGTCGTGCTGCTTGGCTTCGTGTTGTGCATCAGCAACTTAGGGTTTTGCTCATTAGTGGCGTCAATGATTACGAGGAAATCAGCAAGAATCACATTGTGGTCTCTTTAGAGCATATCTTGTCGTCTACTGGAATCTTCATTAGACTGGTGCTCCGCTCTTCAAGAAACTCCCATGTATGATTTTCTTATCAATTTTGAAATTGGGTTTTCTTTGATCTTGTCAATTGAATTGCTTCCGGTTGTTGATGCGAGATTTGAAATTTAGTTATAGGACTTGCTCAAGTTTTCTTTCATTAAGTGTTTAAATATGAATCTTATTAGTCAAGCTTAGTTATTCCAAAATTTTTAAAGGGTAAATTGATAATTGCATTTGATTTTTAATAATTGCTTTATCTTTGAAATCGTCGATAGAAACTGGATCTTTGTTAATTTGTATGCGTTTGAATTGCGTCTACTTATGCTTGATCTTAATTTTTTTGAGTAATCATCACTTATTAACACACAATCTCCGTTTTGGTTTTTGTTTGGCAACATGGGGATAAACACTTCAGATTCATATACCAAAGAATGGTATCAGCAGAAAGTTGTTCTTCCAGTGAGCTTTGAGAATTTCCTCTACTTTTCAATATATATTTTGATCATGATTGGTGTGAAAGACCAGAACAACATGACGTGACTCATGGCATCATGGCAGGAGGGGGTTTAAAAATGATTGTCTGGTTTTTGCTTGTTGTCCTCATTTTTTTTGTCCTAAATGTTATCGTCTTAATTTATGGTAAGTTTTCTTTGCTCCTCATGATCTTCCACTTATGATGATATCTCATCACTTTATGTTTATTGGGTTAATTTCTCTATTCCTTATTGCTTGGCTTCAGATAAAATTAAGCTGTTTGTTTTGGTCTTGTCTTAGCTGTTGGTAACTAGTTTAGGTTTTGGCTATGTAGTTTCTAAACAATAGTTGAAATATTGGCTAGAGTTTGTGCTGATAATTTGGCTGTGTTACATTGTCCATGGCTGAGCTTTTACTGAATTCATATAGACTTAGTTGTACCTAAAGGGATGATGTGAATAATACAAATTCCTCAAGCATAAGTTAAGTGAGAAGGAAATTTGTATATGATTGAGTTGATGGTGGAATCAATGTATAAAAGCAATGTGCATGTTTTTGTACCACTATAAGTGTATTTGAGGATGTGTTATGCTAATATTTACCATAAATGGGAAGCTGCTTTGGTTGTTGATAAATTTGGATTCTTAAATTGTTGATTACCAATCACGAAAACATGCATAGCCTATGATGAAAGAGATTGTTTTAGGCTTTGTTGACCAATTGTTTTTGTTTTGTTTTGTGTTAGCTTTTAGCTTCTAGTTTAATACAGTTTTGGGACTATAAGATTTTCTCTTACAAAGAAGAGAGTAAATATGTTCCTTAACATATAGCTCATATTGTTAGGTTTTTAAGCAATTTGACAATTATCAATTGACTAATCTAGCAAAACACTAAGCCCTAGGTCTTCTATTAACTTAAATGAATATGATAAATAGAGAACTCGATTATACCTGAAGTTTGGTTAGTGCAGTGGATATAAGATCAGGTATGAGATCAGCAAGTGCTCCAAGTGTAGCACCTCTATTGATAGTCCACATGCACGCAAGTAGGAGAAAAGTTTGCTAGAACTTAGTGTGCAATTCTCTTAGGATTTCCACTTGTGCAATCAACGGCTAGGTTTTCTTCTCACATCAAAAACGTGCCCTATATTATATATATAGGGAGTTTAAGTTAACTTAATTAATACTTAGTTGAAGTATGATTAATTTAGGCCCAGCCCAAAACACCTAATTAATTTCTAGTTGAATTAGGATAAATTTAGGCCTAACCCAAAAAACCTAATTAATTCCTAGTTGCATTAGGATTAATTTAGGCATGGCCCAAAACACATGTTCTGATCCAAAACCATGTATTATTATGCTCAAGTCATGAATCATTCCTATAATGATAATTCCCTATTGAATTGTCTCCATTTGGTTAGGTTTGTGACCCAATATGATCATATAGTACTAGCAGTGAGTATCTCAACTCACAGATTATAAGTGGACTCTAGCAAGCCATTACAACCCCTAGTACCATATAACTTTGTCTAATCTCGATGTTAGAAAAGACCACACGAGTAAGTACAAATAATTGTAGGACATTCCCAACAATCTCCCACTTGTACTGGAATCATATATTCTCAAAATCCCTTTGTCGCCATATCTCTATCTGCTCTAAGGCAAGAGTTCATGTCATCCTTATTTTAATGAGCCAGATCAATGTTCATCGAATTTGAATTTGTACTAATAGAGCAAACAAGTGTCTATCACCTTGTTTGAGCACGGCCATGCATTTTACAGTATCAAATCTTTTGAAGGGCCCAGAGATATATTTCTCCCGTATATAGGAGGGACAAATTCCATCTTGTTCCATCATTTGTTCCTTTCTCACATTTCATGATATGCCCGGCCAAATTCCTTTATAACCACTAGTTACGGTTGGCGTTTGAAATTGTCAAAACATACCAATTCATGTGCAAGAAAACAACATGAACTCAGGTCTAAGGACTATGCTCTATAGTCGTATGAGAATCTCTTATGACACTCATTATACAATCTTGTAGAGTTCTCATAGCGGGTCATTTCCGATGCTATGTTCATGTGACACATATCTATGTGATTGACTTGATACTTATTATCAATGACTCCATGAAACTTAGTCATCAGTCACGTCACATACTAGTCAATCTCATTATTAGTATCTCACTTTAATAACCATTGACTAGGGAATGAAATAATTCATGCATTTTTATGCCTATAGGGTTTCATGATCAAGTCCTCAACTTGATGACCTATAAGAATTTTATGATTATTTCGGGATAAATATTTAATATAAGTATTTAATAGAAATGAAATAATTTCATTAAAACATAACCAAAGCATGTTTACATCATATCATAAAACTATTATAACTCCCACTGGAACTAAAATTACATCTTAAGATACCTAAGGCCTATGCCATTGGCATGATACTCATGCTTAGTCCGTGAAAGTACTTTCGTCAAAGGATTAGCGACGTTCTCTTCGCTTGAAACTTGGATGATATTCACGTCTCCTCTTTCAACGATATCTCTAATCAGATGATATCTCCTCTCTATATGCTTGGATCTCTGGTGCGATCTGGGCTCTTTTGCCTTTGCAATGGCTCCATTGTTGTCACAATACAGCGCCACCGACTAAATAATACTCGGAATCACACCAAGTTCAGAGATGAACTTCTTTATCCAAACAGCTACCTTCGCAGCTTCAGATGCAGCGATGTATTCAACTTCAGTAGTGGAGTCAGCTACGGTGCTCTGCTTGGAACTCTTCCAACTAACTGCACCGCTATTCAGACAGAAAACATAACCGGACTGAGACCGGGAATCATCCTTATCCGTCCGTGAATCCACTAATAACCAACTCCTCACTTCCTCCGTACACCAAGAACATATCCTTAGTATTCCTCAAATATTTCAGGATGTTCTTGACGACAGTCCAATGAGTCTCACCTGGATTTGATTGGTACATGCTTGTCATACTTAATGCACAAGCAACGTCTAGACGAGTACAAATCATAGCGTACATGATGGATCCTATTGCAGAAGCGTAGGGAATACTACTCATGCGTTCTCGCTTAGCAAGTGTCTTGGGACACCCCGTCTTGCTTAGAACCATGCTATGAGACATTGGTAAGAAGCCCTTCTTGGAATCATGCATACTGAATCTGCTTAAGAGCTTATCTATATAAGTGTCTTGACACAATCCGATCAGCCTTTTAGGTCTATCTCGATAGATCCTGATTCCAAGAATATAGGCGGCTTTCCCCATTTCCTTCATCGAGAAACATTTTCCGAGCCAAACCTTAACGGACTTCAGCAACGGAATGTCATTTCCGATAAGTAAGATATCATCCACGTACAGCACAAGAAACACAACTGCACTCCCACTAAACTTCTTGTATATGCATCTTTCTTCTTCGTTCCTGATGAAGCCAAATTCTTTGACTGCTTCATCGAAAAAAAGATTCCAACTCTGTGATGCTTGCTTCGATCCAAAAATGGATTTGTGAAGTTTGCACACTTTCCCAGCAGTTTTAGGATCAACAAAACCCTCGGGTTGTGTCATATACACATCCTCTTCCAGAATACCATTCATGAACGCGGTTCTGACATCCATATGCCAAATCTCATAATCATAATGAGCAGTAATGGTTAGGAGAATCTGAATGGACTTAAGCATAGCTACTGGAGAGTAGGTTTCATCATAGTCAACACCGTGGACTTGCTTGAAACCCTTAGCTACCAGTCTAGCTTTATAAATCTGTATGTTACCATTCACATTAATTTTCTTCTTGAAAACCCATTTACACTCGATTGCTTTCGCACCATGAGGTAAATCGACCAACGACCAAACTTGGTTTTGTGACATGGATCCCATTTCGGATTGTGTGGCCTTTAACCACTTTTCGGAGTTAGGGCCCATCATTGCTTCTTTGAAGTTTGCAGGTTCATCATTGTCAACGATCAACAAATCATGTCATTCAGTCACGAGGAATCCCAGATATCTCTTGGATTCATGACGGATTCTACCGGATCTGCAAACTTCAAGGTCTACAGGTGTTGATTCGACAACATCTTACGAGTCTAACTGCTGCTCTTCCTGTACGGATTGAGTAGCTTTCTGTAGCTCTCGAATTTCTTCGAGTTGTACTTTACTCGCAATATTTTCTTAGAAAGAAACTCTCTCTCTAGAAAAACACCATGTCGAGCAACAAACACTTTGTTCTCGGTCCGGTTGTAGAAATAGTACGCCTTGGTTTCCTTCGGAGAACCAACGAAGAAGCATTTATCTGATTTTGGTGCAAGTTTATCGGATATTAATCGTTTCACATAAACCTCGTATCCCCAAATATTCAGGAAAGACAGATTGGGAATTTTTCCCGTCCACATCTCATATGGTGTCTTTGCCACTGATTTTGATGGCACTCTATTCAGCGTAAACGCATAAGTTTCTAGAGCATATCCCCAAAAGGATAAAGGAAAATCAGTATGACTCATCATTGATCGAACTATGTCAAGTAATGTTCGATTCCTCCTCTCAGACACACCATTCCATTGTGGTGTTCCGGGAGGAGTGAGTTGTGAAATAATTCCACAATCTCTCAGATGATCGCTAAACTCTTGACTTAAGTATTCACCTATTCGATCAAATCGAAGAACCTTAATACTCTTGCCAAATTGAGTATGTACTTCATTTTGGAACTCTTTGAACTTTTCAAAAGATTCTGATTTGTGTATGATTAAATAGACATAACCGTATTTATTGAAGTCATCAATAAATGTAATGAAGTAGTTGAAATTTCCTCTGGCACTTAGGCTCATCGGACCGCATACATCGGTATTTATAAATCTCAATAAGTCGTTGGCCCTTTCATTGACTTTGTTGAGGGAGCCTTTGTCATTTTCCCAAAAAACAAGATTCACATTTCTCAAATGATTCATAATCAAATGATTCCAAAAGCCCATTATGATGAAGTTTTTGGATGCATTTCTCGTTTATAATGCCCTAAACGACAATGCCAAAGAAAACTCGGGTTCGAATCATTTACTTTGAAGCGTTTGATATTACTGTTATATATAGGTGTATATTGGTAAAGAATAAAAGCCCATTCGATAATGGGGCGCTGCCATAAATGTTGAAGCAACATTTACTTCGATAACAAAAATACCTGAAGGAGCGTCATACTGCTTTTTCATCTTCTTGTAGTCATCCAAATGTTTCTTGCAGTTTCTTTTCCAATGCCCTTGCTCGTTACAGTAATTGCAGACGTCCGTTTTAGATGAGCCGGGCCTGGTTCTGGGTATGGATGTGGCCGGATTCTGGTTCACAAGACAGCAACGACTGAAGTATGATTTTTGTAGCCAACTCTTGGCTAAGGGGACAGTCTAGTTTAGCCAGATTATCAATATAACCAATCATTTTCATGACATGACTTCTCACCGAACAATCTTTCGATAATTTGCATTCGATGAGAGATTTCACTATTTGGTATCTCTCATGTCGTGTCTGCTCCTAAAACATTCTCTTCAGGCCAGTCACGATCTTGATGGGCGACACCACATTCTCGTACTGGACCTGCAATTTCGAGGTCATGGTCGCAAGCATCAAGCATTGCACATCTATCACATCATTGGAATGCTTATCCAAAGCATTCCTAACTGCAACAAAGGCATTTGGAGCCGGTTTAGGAGGCAAGACTTGTTCCAAAACATAGTCTTTCTTCTCCTCCCTGAGAACAATTCTCAGGTTACGGTACCAACTCAGGAAATTCTTTCTATTCTACTTGTCCTTCTCAAGAACAGATCAAAGGGAGAATGAGTTGTGGTTATGGTTGTTGTTATTTACCATAGATGAAATTAAGAGAGGTAAGGAGTTTTAGTTATGATGATTTAAGTGTTGAGAAATCTTAACATATTTAAGAAAACTCACATTGTGTTCAAATAATAGTTCCTCGATTGAATACAATGATCCCGAGATCCATATTTCAGAAAACTTTGAGTGAGCTGAGCTCATCGCCCAAACCTTAGTTAATTAGGTAAGCAACTTATTTGCTAGTTATATCACACATATAACTCTCGGTTGTGATTTGACATCTCATATGCCAAAATCACTATGATGTCTCAAAGCTTAAGACGGTTTTGATAGCTCAGTCAAGTAAACCAGTCTCATAGTCATATGGTAACGGTTACCATCTGCCTCACACATGTCAAAGTAGGTACCTAACCCGAGCTACCCCACCATACGATGAAACGAGCCTTGACGGTTGACGTGAATGGGAAATAAATCAATTTCTTGATATTTGTTTGAGGAAAATATTATATATGCATTCAAGAGGGTTAAAAGGAGATTTTAAAACTCAAAGAAATCAAATCAAAGGCCTTAAAATTTTATTTATGAATTTTCTCCAACTCGGTATAACTTTTCTTAAACTGATTGCGAGAAAACCTGATCCGGTCTAATCTTATTAAACCAGATCATTCAGAGCTATTTTAAATTAGGTTATATTTTTTTTTGGTTTATCACATCAGAACCCTGAAACCATAAACCCTAATTTTTCGATTTCAATGAAACCCTAATTTTTCGATTTCAATGAAACCCTAATTTTTGATTTCAATGAAAACCTAATCATGCAATTCTAATTCAATTAAAACAAACTTTTAATCAATCAATCAAGCATGAAAACATCAAATTTCATTAAGATTACAACCAGCCCAAATTTTCGATTTCAGCAATAATAAAATCAGCTCTAATTTTCGATTTCATCAAATCCTAATCATGCATTCTAATTCAATTAAAACAAAATTTTAATCAATCAATCAAGCATGAAAACATTAGATTTCAATAAGAATACAACCTGGCTCTGATACCACTGTTAGGTTTTTAAGCAATTCGACAATTATCAATTGACTAATCTAGCAAAACCCTAAGCCCTAGGTCTTGTATTAACATAACTGAATCTGATAAATAGAGAACTTGATTATACCTGAAGTTTGGTTAGTGCAGCGGATATAAGATCAGGTATGAGATCAGTAAGTGTTCCAAGTGTAGCACCTCTATTGATAGTCCACACGCACGCAAGTAGGAGAAAAGTTTGTTAGAACTTTGTGTGCAAATCTCTTAGGATTTTTACTTGTGCAATTAGGAGCTAGGGTTTCTTCTCACATCAAAAACGTGCCCTATATCATATATATACATAGAGTTTAAGTTAACCTAATTAATTCCTAGTTGAACTAGGATTAATTTAGGCCCAACCCAAAACACCTAATTAATTCCTAGTTGAATTAAGATTAATTTAGGTCCGACCCAAATCACCTAATTAATTCATAGTTGAATTAAGATTAATTTAGGTCTGGCCCAAAACACATATTCTGATCCGAAACCATGTATTATTATGTTCAAGTCATGAATAGTTCCAATAATAATGATTCCCTATTGAATTGTCTCTATTTGCTTAGATGTGTGACTTAATAGGATCATATAGTACTAGAAGTGAGTATCTCAACTCACAGATTATAAGTGGACTCTAGCAAGCCATTACAATCCTAGTACCATATGACTTTGTCTAATCTCGATGTTAGAACCAACCACACGAGTAAATACAAATGATTGCAGGACATTCCCAACACATATATTCTTCTTTTTTGAGTCAGAATACAAATAGCTCATATCAAGTCTATTTTGTTATGGTGGTAGTACCTTGATTAAGCCAAATATATCCAAGTGTATGGTGCTATGACCTGATATTTTTGTACTTTTGTTACAAAACCATGTCACCACAATTTGACCTATAGAGTTTCAAAATCGAGTTTTTAAAGCATCTTGCCTGAAATTAAAGTGATTTTTTATCTCATTTTGTGGATGATGAATGCAATATTGCAGGTTGATTTCACGGGCTTCATAGGCAATGGTGGAAACAACTTCGAAACTCGGAAATTTCCTGGAGTCGCCATCAGCCGCAAAAACACCAGTAGTCATGTCAAGGTTCTTGCAAGGAACGTTAGAGACTATGAACTATCACTGCACCCAGCTGAGCAAGAGGTAGAGAGCTTTCTCTCGAATGCTATCAACATGAGTTTCTTTGACCGGTTAAACATAACTTGGAATATCTTGACCTTTTGCATTGAGCATCATCTTTAGTAATATATAGTTTGTATGAGTCCACGTTGGTTGGTCTAGCTGATTTTGGTGTTGGACTTGTTCACCATCAATGGAACTTTTGATCTGCTTTTGTTTACAATTTTTTTTTAAGAACCCATAAATGGGGTTCTACCATTGTAGTCTCAAAAAATATAAAACCATTACAAGAATTCTTAAGTTTTTATAAATCATTATTTCCTTATAAAATGTTAAGAATCCCTAGTGGGATTCTAATCGTTGGAGGTGGTCTAAAGGATGTAGAAAACATACTTATTTCGACATAGACAATATTGACATGATAAACATAGATATAGGCGCTATGATAATGACTAAAAGGAACACGCCATAGGATAAGGATATAGACATGTAGTGGGAAACATAATCATAAAATATAAACTAGACATTAAAGATGGGTGGCAATTGAGAATGGAGATGCAAACAAATAAGTTGAATAAAGGAAGATAAAGAAGAAGGACAAAAACATGCATTCTTTCATTGCAAACTTCAAATCCGTAAGAGACATGAGCTCAAGCAAGATATATCAACAAATCTAGGACAAGTTATTCAATAATGCAAGGCTGGAAGAAGAACTGGTTCGAGAAAGCGAGTATTGTTTGAAGTAAAGCTGCTCATGTTTGAACTTGATCCGGATTTAGTAAATGTTGTGTCTCTATACAAATATTTTTCCTTAATTGTTTTGAAGTTGGGAATCCAAGTGCAAGGTATTTGGAAAGCTTGAAACTTGCGTCAAAGGAGGAGAAGATAGAAGTATCACGTTTAAGAAGGCAAATGATCAGGGCTAATGACTACAAATGCCCTGGAATACTGTAGCGAAAATGCGTGGGGACATAATTTTTACATAATATAGACATGAAAAGTGAGGTCTTTTTTGACAAGGACATGAACATAGAAAAGAGGAAAAAATGTAGGGAATACAGCATGAAAAACTGGAAATAAATAAGCCAATAATATTATATTATGAATATGAATAAGTTAACTAAATGAAGGTAGACATAGGATTGAAAATAAACATGAGAAGAATTTTTAAACATCGCAGGTACATTACCAATTTCTCAACATAGGAGACATAAACATAAATGATCTCCTATAATAATATGCGACTAATTTGTTAAACATATGGGACATAAAGATTGACATGGATATAGACACATAAGGGCTTTATTTATTTGTGCATCCAGCTGGTCCATCCAGATAGTCCATCTAATGCAGAATTTGAATAGATGAGCTCGATGTTAGTTTTCATGTTAATTTATATATTTAATTGTATGTTTGTTTTTGTTTTGTAAGTTGATAGCAATAAAATGACAAAATGACATGATTTTTCTTTTAAATATTATTTTAATTAATAAAAATAAAATTTATTTTTAATTAAATAAAAATTTAACATTTTATCACTTATAAATATATTTCTTATTAAATACTTAATTTTTAAAATTATTTAATATTTACGGTATAATTATTTATGTACTTGATTTCTTCCTTTAATTTTTATTCGATGGACAAGGCCAAAAATTACAGATTACAAAAATGTATAAAAGAGATTATGAGAAATATATAAGGTATATACAAATTTAAATATGACATGATATGAATATATTTAAATATGAGTAACACAGCATTAACATATATGATCTTCTATAACATAATATGCGACTACTTTTTAGACACGTGGGATATACAAATTGACATGGGTATAAATACATAAGGATCTTATTAGTTTGTGCATTCAACTGCTCCATCTGAATGTTCTATTTGAATATAGGAGTTGGATGTTAGTTTTCATGTTAAATTATACATCTATATGTATGTTTGTTTGTTTTGTAAGTTAATAAGAATAAAATAACTAAAAATAACATGATTTGTTTTTTAAGTATTATTTAAATTAATAAAACTAAAATTTATATTGCAAATGGTTTTTAACTTAGTGGCCGACGGTAATTCTATTTAAAACAGTTCATTTGTACAATTTAGTCAATTTTAATTATTTTTATATTTTATTAAATTAATATTAATATTTACGGTATAATTATTGATGTAATTTTTTTCTCCCTTTAAGTTTTATTTGATGGATAAAGGTCAAAGGCCAATGATTATAGATTAAGAATATAACAGATATAAAAAACAAATCAATGGGCAAAACACTCGGCCAATATAACTAACTGATCCTTCAAGAAACAAACATTGCAAGAGAAGCCAGACATTACATCAGTAGAGAACGTCGCCATGTGTTGGCGGGAGGTCAAATCCACCATGAAACTATGTTGAGCTGGAAGTGTAAATTAAAAACACCAATGATTTCTCAATCAATCACATGTTAGTCTCTGAATAATAAGAATATAAGCGGAAATGTATTTTTAGGATTTACGGCTTTTGATCTGGATTTGACAATGACTCTTCCACAACAAACCCGGAATAGCTTGATGTCTCTGTTAATGGGATGCAGAGAACGGCTCTGTTTTTTTTTTATTAGGATTGTTGTGGGGACCATAACCTTCTATTTATATAGAAACAATTTTTAATTCAGCCTTTCATTAAATTAGAACTTACTGAAGTATCCTCATACTTTTAACTCTTACATTAATGACCCTAACACATTAATTATACATGTTTGACCTCAAAATAATTCTTACAATCTCCCACTGGGTCAAATATTTATTCCGAAGATGTGATAGTCTTTATAAGCTCAATATCGTCATCATATAGTCGAGTATAAACAATCTCGTCCATTAACTATACCAACATAGGATCACAGCGGTATTTAATGTAATAAAAACAACAAAACCTCCCATGGTGACTGAAATCAATATAGTCAAATGACATAGATCAATTGCCAAAAGATGGTTCTACCTTTGTGAGATCCTTTAACTTTATTGTACAAATGAAACAAACTGAATACTTTATTTCTGATAAGAAAATGAAATGTGCATAGACACAATAAAAAATATAAAAACTCAGATGAAAACTCCCACTAAACCAAATGATCCTCAAATATTGAAACACCCATGGGAGTAATATGCTCATTAAAGACCTTTGGTGGGATACCTTTCGTAAGAGGATCTGCAATCATGGAGTTTGTCCCTAAGTATTCTATGTAAATCTCTCCATTTTGTACCTTCTCCTGAACAACGAGAAACTTAATCTCGATAAACTTGGACTTTGTAGCACTCATGTTTTTATTGGAGTACCATACAACTGATTTATTGTCACAATATAACTTGAGCGGTCTTTCAATTCCCTCAATAATTCGCAGCCTAGTGAAAAAATTTCTTAGCCAAAGTCCCTGTTTGGATGCCTCAAAAATTGCTACAAATCCTACCAACATTTTGGAGGAATCTACAAGTGATTTTTTGACACTACGCCAAGCAATAGCTCCACCACCCAACAAATAAACGTAGCTTGAAGTGGAATTTCTACTATCTTGACATCCAGCAAAATCAGAATCAGAGTATCCAATGATCTCTAAGTTATCTGATATCTGATATGTGAGCATATAGTCCTTTGTTCTCTGCATGTACCTCATAACCCTTTTGGCTGCTTTCCAATGGTCCATACCTTGATTACTTAAGTATCTGCCTAAAACTCCAACAATGTACGCTAAATCCGGACGCGTACGTACTTGAGCATACATTAGGCTTCCTATTGCCGAAGCATAAGGAATCTTCTGCATTTCTTGAATTTCTAAATTTCCTTTAGGGCACTGTTTGAGACAAAATTTATCTCCCTTAGAGATCAAGGTATCTTCTGGTTTGCAATTCTGCATGCCAAATCTCGTTAATACTTTATCGATATAGGCCCTATCTGATAACCCTAGAATACCTCGAGTTCGATCTCAATGAATCTGGATTCCTAATGAAAAGGATGCTTCACCAAGATCTTTCATCTCAAATTTTTACTTATGAAATCTCTTGGTGTCATACAACATGCATATATCATTAGTGGCCAAAAATATGTCATCAGCATACAGTACCGGGAACATGCACTTACTCCAATTGAAATTTTGATACACACAATCTTCAACCAAATTCACCTCAAAACCAAAAGAGGTGATTACCTCATGAAACTTGTGGTACCACTGACGAGATGCTTGTTTCAGCCCATAGATGGATTTATTTAACTTACATACCATCTTCTTTGAATCACCTATTACAAAGTTTTCTGGTTGCTCCATATAAATCGTCTCATCAATATTTCCATTGAGAAACGCTGTCTTGACATCCATCTGATGAAGCTCTAAGTCATAATGTGCAATAAGAGCCATGATTGTCCTAAAAGAATCCTTTGATGAAACTGGAGAAAATAATTTCTTTATAGTCAACCCCTTCTTTCTAGGTATAAACTTTAGCTACTAAACGAGCCTTATACCTTTCCACATTACCACTTGAGTCCATTTTGGTTTTAAATATCCATTTACAATAAATGGGTTTTGCACCTTGCGGTAATTGGACAATGTCCCAAACATAATTGTCTAGCATTGACTGATACTCTTCTTCACTTGCTTTGACCCATTTATCAGAGTTGGAACTACTCATGGCCTCACGAAAGTTGATAGAATCATCTTCCAATTGGGTTTGATTTTCCTCTTGTTTCATGAGAATTACTATATAATCATCTAGAATAGCACTTCTCTTTTCTCTAGTGGATCGCCGCAAAGGCACTTGTTCCTAATGCATGGACACTTGTTCTTGATGCACTGACACTTGTTCTTGATGCACCGGTTCTTGAGGATCTTGAATTTGACTTTCATTGTCATCTTGATTTAGAGGAAGAGTTTTAATATCAAATTGAGGTGTCAAAATTGTTTATCAAAAATAGGTATATGAATCGGTCTAGAACCTGAATCCGATTCTTCCTCAAAGATGATGTTTCTAACTTCATTTCTTCGCCTGAATTCATTATCCTCAAAGAAATGTGGTTGTTCCCTTCTCAAAAATATTCTTTTGTGTGGGATCATAAAACTTATAGCCCCGAGATCGTTCAGAATAACCAATAAAGTAACTGCTCTCAGTTCTAGAGTCCAACTTTTTCTCAAATGGCTTATAAGGCCTAGCTTCAGCTGGATATCCCCATATGTGAAAGTGTTTCATACTCGGTTTTCTACCAGTCCAAAGCTCATAAGGTGTTTTTTCAGTTGCCTTAGTTGGTACCCAATTAAGAATGTAAGCTGCAATCTTTAGCGCCCCTCCCCAGAGTGACTCAGGTAAGGAGGAATGACAGATCATACTCCTTACCATGTCTTTAAGAGTGCGGTTACGTCTTTCTAATACACCGTTCATGCTAGGAGACCCTGACATGTTATATTGTGGGACAGTTCCGCACTCGTCTAGGTGTCTGGCAAATGGTACTCGACGTTGTTCACATGAACCATCATACCGACTGTAATATTCTCCACCACGATCAGATCTGACAGATTTTATCCTTCGATCAAGTTGATTCTTAACTTCAGTCTTAAAATTTTTGAACACGTCTAAAGACTGATTTTTCATGAATAAGAAACAAGTAAGCATATCGAGAGTAGTCGTCTATGAAATATATAAAGTATTATTGACCGTTCCAAGATGCCGTAGGGAAAGGCCCACCAATGTTTGTATGTATCAACTCAAGGACCTCATTAGCTCTATATGCACCCAATCTATTATGTTTGGTGTGTTTTCCTTTAATGCAAGCCACACATACATCACTATTTGTGAAGTCAAATATACCATCTGACACAAGTCGCTCAAATTTATTTCTAGAAATATGAGAATCGATAGTGAGAAGCATATAAAGATTGTGATTATCCATAAGTGT
Organism: Lepidium sativum; assembly: GCA_023374145.1. Classification (NCBI taxonomy): domain Eukaryota; kingdom Viridiplantae; phylum Streptophyta; class Magnoliopsida; order Brassicales; family Brassicaceae; genus Lepidium; species Lepidium sativum. The sequence continues at coordinate 16,287 of JAKUCM010002825.1, read as the reverse complement.
ACCAGTTCCAATTATTACAGAATTTAAAGAAAAGTATCTTTTCCATTCCTGGTAAGATAAGAATAACCAGATATGTCTAAATAAGGACCATAACCAAATAACGTCTAAATGACGAAGCAACAAAAGTGTATTTCATACTCAAAAAATGAAAATTACTAAAAAAACAATCTAAAATGCGCAATTTCCTGCACATCCACAACAAATACATTAGCCACATGAATGCGTCTTTCAGCATCAGTTGGTTTTCGGTAGCTCATGCAACCCTCCACTGAAACACTGATGTTAGTAGTTGCAGCTGAATCTAACCACCAAGTGTTTCTGGGTACTTCAACTAAGTTCACTTAAGAACAAATCATAGCAAGGAAACTACCTTTCTTTACACGCCAAGCGTGATACTTTTGGCAGTCCTTCTTCATGTGTCCAACTTTCTTACAAAAGAAACATGCATCTGCAACCTTAGTCTGATTCTTCTGAGTTGGACCTTTAGCAGCATCATTCGTAACAACCTCAATTTTTCCTTCTTTTTCCCTGACCCTTGGTGGTGGTAACCATATGAGCACTTTCAGAATTTTCTTGTTTCATTCTATCCTCCTCATTCACACGATACGAAATTAGCTCACTAAGAGACCACTTCTCCTTCTGTGTGTTGTAACTTGATTTCACTTGATTGAAGTGAGGAGAAAGAGAGTTTAAGAAAAAAATATGAGCACTCCTCCTGAAGCTCATCTTGAGAGTCTTAAGTTTTGAAACAATGTTAGACATTTCCAAAATGTACTCCCTTATGTTTCCTTTGTTGTGATACCTCATGGTACTAAAGCGATACATAAGCGTACTTATTTCTACTTTATCGCTACTTGCAAAACGCAAGTCCATCTCAGTGAAGAACTGTTTGAGATCTTTGATCTCATCAGCACCTCTAAAGGTTTCTCGAATAGTGTCCAAAATGATCATTAAACCAATGCGATTGGAACATCCCCACTTCTTGTAGACAGCCTTATACTCAGCAGTGCTAGCATCTGTAAGAGAAGTGGGTTGTTCCATCCTTAACGCAAGGTCAAGATCCATACACCCCAACAAAATCTTAACTTTGCTTCTCCATTCCTTGTAATTGGAACCATTATGCGTTGGAATTGAACTTAAGTTTGCAGATACTGCAGTAAAAATTTGTTGAAAAAGAACAATCTTTATTAATAAATCACTACAAAACTGAAATAAACCAATGATAAAATGAACAATTGTACAAACTCATCTCAAGATACCAAGTGCAACATTAACATCAAGTCTTTGGACTGTAATATTAACTTCCAACGGTACTCTTGTTGTAATAATCAAACATTGACAATAATGTATGATGAACAATAACATATCTTTGGATCGATTTATTGTTCACAAAATTATTCAAAATAATTGTCACATATTTATTGTCCCAGAATTGCCATTCTAAAATATTTTTGATTAATTCAACAATAAATGAGACTGAGCCCAAAAGAAACAAAACGGGCTTTAGAAATAAACATATGAACACATGAAAAATGGCCCATCATAAAACTCAGAGTTTTATTAAACTTAGAATTAGCTGAAATTATTTCAACCTGAGTGGGTTTCCAACGAAACCCTGAAAAAATTGCACCCACCATAGCCAAAAAACTAGGATGAAAATTGTTCAAAATTTTGAATTGCTATTCTAAAGTATTTTTGGTTAATTCAACAATAAATGAGACTGAGCCCAAAAGAAACGAAAAAAGCTTTAGAAATTAACATATTAACACATGAAAAACAGCCCATTACAAAACTCATGGTTTTATTAAACTTAAAATTAGCTGAAATTACAAAAATACACTTGTCTTCAACCTGAGTGGGTTTCCAACGAAACCCTACAAAAATTGCAGCCACCATCGCCAAAAAAACAGAATGAAAATTTTTTCAAAATTTCAAAAAAATAACCTGAGTTTCATATTAAAAAATTTGACATAAACCTTAGTTCTGAATCTAATCTAAAAAGTGCTCTAAAATTTTCAAAAATATTTCAAAAACATAACCTTATGAGCAATTCTATTAGATCCGGAAATTTAATAAACTTTAGGCTTAAATCTAAGATCTAAACATGTTTATATTTAGATCAAACAACATAAAACCATAGATTCTAGAATTCTTTATTCTAGATTAAACTTTAGAATTTCACATATTAATAAATCCGAATTTATTATTAAAATTATCTTGATTATCAAACAGAAACTAAACATGGTGCTATGATACCAATTATAATTAAAAACAACAATGATTTATCAATCAGTCACATGTCAGTCTTGAATAATAAGAACATAAGCGGAAGCGTACCTTTAGGATCCATGACTTATGATCTGGATTTGGCAATGGCTCTTCCACAACAAACCCGAAATAGCTTGATGTCTTTGTTGATGGGATGCAGAGAACAACTCTGTATGTCTTATTAGGGTTGTTGTGGGGACCATAACTATCTATTTATATCAAAACAATTTCTAATTCAGCCCTTCATTAAATTAGAAAATACCGAACTATCCTCATACTTTTAACTCTTTTAAACAATGACCCTAACACATTAATCATAAATGTTTGACCCCAAAATAATTCTTACAGGTTAGCACTACCGGATTGGCTATATCCTCTATTGAATCCCTGCAGAGAGAACAAAACTAGTAAACCACCATATTCTTTCACCGACTAGACCAAAATCAAGGAAACGTCAACAACTCGGGAATGAAGGTCCGATAATGATATTTGACCTAGCTTTACGAACCTGTGGATGAAATTGGGAAAACTAATAAAGAATCAATCTTCGATGAATGGGAACACCATTGGAGAAAACGATGTCACGAAAGTCGTTGGAGAAAAACCAGAAAGGAGATACTCCAATAATGAAATAAGAATACTAAGACTGGAAATCCAAAATTTATTCAACTCATAAGACAGAACATATAAACACAAAGCAAACAAAACTAGGATGTAAGACTTATGTCAGAAAAAAACCGAAGATGTAAAACTTAGAAATCTAAAAATGAAAACCTTTAGATCCCAAAGCAAGAAAACCGACAATACGCCAGGAAGGCAGCCGGAGATGAACTCCATATCTATATTGGTGATACCTAAAGTATAACTAAGAAAAAATGAAAGAATGAGAACAATAAAATGTACTAAAACAACAAAACCACCGAAACAAGAACAGGTTATCTCTGAAGGATCAAGCATTCGAAAAAAATGTGTTGATTTGTTGAGTACATCAAATAAAAGAATTAAAGAGACATAAACAAACAACATCAAATAAAAAAAGCAACAATAGATATATTAGTTGAGTACTTGTAAATGTTCCAGAAAAGAAAACAAAGACCTTCGTGAAAACAAACAGTAGTGGTCACAAGTAAAGTGTAAGACCACCACACACTAAATTTGAGTGGAAGAAATGGTCTCCTTAGTCCGGACAAGATGATCAAACTCATAAGCCACAACAACGTACCGCATTACATTTACCATAAGATGTATAAACGTGGAGTAACACAATGATGAAGACCAAAAAGTAGAGTAACACAATGTCAAGTAAAACCACAGTTTAATCATCACCAAAAAAATTCACAAGACTTAAGATAAATATGATTACATGTTAATTAAAAAGAAAAAACTTTCTGAAATTCCATCTAATCAATTCACCATAAGAACAAAGAATCAAAAAAAGTTGTGGTTGTAAATTGTAACGTAATTATGTTAAATAAAAGGAAGAATGATGAAGAACATGAATTGATAGAGATGTGAGGGTACACGTGTATCATGATCATCTCAAGCTGCAAAAGGAAAGTCACATTAGAGGATCGATTTATATCAAAGAGAAAGGAGAGAGAGACAGGGTCACACACACAAATTTACCAACAAAAACTTTCAAATAGACAAAAACTCAAAGACAAACTTTACTTGGAAACACCCACAACATTCTTCCAAAAGATAGAATTTTTCAAGCTTACTTTGGAAAGGTTATGGATATCCAACCTTATATGGCACTTCAAATTTGTGCAAGCACTTGAAATTCTGTAAGCAGTAAAGGTATGGAAATCTGAACAACAAGAAGTTTTTAATACTACTAGTGATGCTAATTTGAGATTAGGAAAAATAATTGATAAGAGTGTAGATGTGCATCAAACAAGCTGCTGGTTTGTGCTGATTACCCTTAACATTCTTAGAGTGTCAAGTATAGAAATCATCTAGTAGTAAAATGAGATTGCCTAAGCCACATTCTCGTAGAACAACATCTAAAGACATAGCTGAATTGTATGCGAAAAAGGTTGCAATTATGAAACTGCATAGAGATAATAAAGAGAGGCTATTATTGACAATTGATATATGGGTAGCTCCTAATACTAGAGCTAGTTATATGGTTATAACAACCCATTATATCGATGAAAGTTGGAAGTTAAAAAAACTTATCATTGGTTTTAAACACGTCATAGAGGTGTCATAATTTCAAATTGTTTGGTTGATTGCTTAGATGTATGAGTCATCAAAAGGGTCTTTAGAATAATAGTAGATAATGCAAAAACTAACTATATAGCTATGAATAAGTTTAAATATGTTTTAGATTAGTTGGGCTGATTCATTGGTTCTAGATGGGGATTATTTACATTTCAGGTGTATTTCACACCTTCTGAATTTAGTGGTTAAAAATGGATTATCAGAGATAGATAACAATGTAGTTGCAATTAGAAATGACATTCATTTTGTTAGATCTTTTGGAAATCGTCAAGAGTCTTTTGAGAAATGGTTAGAAGTCTTCTCTTAAATGTACCCACAAGGAGGAATTCAGCGTACCTAATGCTCAATCAAGCATTAAAATTCAAGGTAACACTTGTTAGGATGGAAACAGAGGATATGATTTACAATACTCACATTAATGAAAACCATTGATGGGAAAAAGAGGTTAGGAACACCTATGTCGGCTGATTGGGATGTTGTAGAACCTCTTATAGAAGTTTTGATATTATTCTACAAAAGTATATTGGTTATATCTGCATCTATTTTCCGTTTTCCCTCACAAGTGCTATAATGAGACTGTGAAAAATTGTTATGACTGTTCAAATTTGTATTAAGGTACGAATAATACCAAAACTTTGAAGAGTGGAGCACAAATTATGACTGAAAAATTAGATAAGTATTGGAATCCTTTTTTAGAAATGAACATGCTGTTAATTGTTGCAAGTTTCTTTAATCCCACTAAAAAGATGAAATTTGCTCAATTATGCTTTGAGAAGTTGTATGGTAAAGATAATGTGGATGATAGTTGACTTAAGAATACAGTTATGGGTATATAGAAGAGGTTGTTTGATGAATATAATGGTTATGTGGTCAAAGATACTACAATTAGTTCAAATTCATATGAATCATAGTATCAGTTCAATCTTTAGAGCAGTCTCAAGATATGGTAGGGTGTGATTTAGTGGCTGAGCAAGGGTATGAGCAGATGGACAGTCTGTTCAAAGAGCTAATTTCAGAGATAGGATTCCAAAATCCTAGCACAAAGCTAGAGCTATACCTCAAGGAGAATGTGGAGAGTCCAAAGTTGATGATCGGATCAAAGTCTGATATATTGTCTTGGTGGAAGAGAAATACTCCAAAGTACTCAGTTCTTTCTACTATTACCAAAGCTATTCTTACATTGCAAATATCTTTTGTGCCTTTTAAATCAGCATTTAGTACAAGTGGAAGGGTCATACAACCATCAAGAAGTTGCCTAACACACGACATGATAAAAATATTGATGTGTGTTGACCAATGGCTCAAATGTGAGGTTAAGATCAATGAAAAAGGAATCATTACAAATCAGGAAAGGTTGTGAGATGTTAATTGCAAGATTTCTTATGAAAGATAATTCTATTAATTTACAATTTTTTCATTTGAGTTATCTATTGAAGTTAGACATATCTTCTGATTCTTATTTGACAGATTTCAAACATTATAAAGAAGCTTCTTATTGATTGTAAGTTTCTCATTTCTTTTTATGTTTTGATTCAAAACCTACATGTTTAGCTTGTGTAGGAGAATTTCAAAATTTAAGTTGTTTATGTTTTGTGTGCATAGACAAGATATAAGTTGTTTTTAGCTTTGAGTTGTGTTTATTATATGACTAAGATTAATTCTTCATTGAAGTTATATTCGCTATTTTTGTAGGAGGAAGTTAAAGTTATATACTCAGAAAATAGGTTGCTTGCTTGTATCACGAGTTTTAACCCTATATCTTACTGCAAGTGCACAACAAACGTAATAGTAATTAGGGGTCGAATTCCTCAGAGAACCAGGTTACACTATCGACTTCTATCGAATCGCAAGTCATATCAATCAAAATTAGAGAAGTAAATACTAACAACTTAAACGCGAATGAAATCAAATAACTAAAGCAATCGGATGTCGGGTATTCATTCAGGAGTTAGAATTCTTGTCAGGGAAACTATTCAGGAACTAATCTGATCATATTCTCGTTGAATCTACCCATCTACTAATAATCTAAAGGTCATAACTCTCGTTTGTTTCATATTACAAGTAGGCTTTATCGCTTAGGTTCAATTACCCACAACCCAACCTAGCATCAACTCTCGTTGGTAGTGAAGGAATTGCTCTTCTAATCTAGTTCTAGTTCTTAACAATCTTCTGGAAAGTTAACAACCTAAAATCATCGACTAGGTGATCAGGCTAATCTATGCATTAAACTCAAGTATTAGAAGGAGAATCATCTATTCATCAATCCTATTTGTTCCCCAACAGTGAATTCTAAAACCCTAGAATCCCTAAATCCGATCTAAGATCTACTCAGACATAGAGCAATGAATCAAGCAAATCATGATGAACTGAAACTGAAATTGCAATAATAAATAGAAATAGGATTCATAAATTCTTCTCAAGTGTGAAGAGGTCTTCTTCCTAGATTACAAACTCTCAAAACTTTTGTAAAATTCGTTCTCTAACAACTCAAAGATGGCTAAACACTCTCTCAAAGTAAAATAGGAAAAAAGTATTTATAGGGCCCAAAACAAGAGCTGAAAAATCGTGAATCAATCAATCCTTGGATACTGAGTCCATCTCTCAGAAGCCAAGTCGTTCTTTAGATCGTGCGCATAATCCTTGTTAGAGCACTGATCGATTGATCCTTGTGTTGATAGATCGGTTATTGCTTTCGTGGAGAATACCGGAAAATGATTCAAAGTTCTCCAAAGTCCACCTTCAAACATGATTCCAACTCTGAACGTTTTTGACCTAAAATCTCAATAAAACATAGACGAATTCCCCAAATATAACCGTAATAATGAGCTCAAAATCGACAAAATATGAGGAGCATAACTTGCATTCAAGACTTCCAAGTTTCAAGTTTCAAATCTCTTTCAATATTTTAATTTCTGAATCAAGGTAATTATGTTTAACTTTCAACTTTCGTTAAGTTTAAGTTTCAAATTAACACAACTTACGTTAATTGGTTGTTGAACATTGTTTATTAGTGTTAAAAAGGTTTCTAAATCTATAAGATACAAATGTACATACAGTTTCACAGTTTCAAACAGGTAGAATTTTGGGTAAAATGTATTTTAAGGTAAATTTGGTACTCATAACCGGAACCAGATCCGATTAGTTCTGGTATTGAAACCAGATCCTATTTCTTTCGATACCTAAATGGGTATCAAACCAGGGACCCGAACCGACCTGGAATCAAGGGAAACCGAACCGTAAAACTTTTGGTACTTATACAGATACAAAATCATGGACCCAAAAGACCCAAAATTGACACGAATACCGAATGCATAGGGCTAAACTTGGATGAGATCATGGTGTCTCCATCTCATCACCTCAAACCACGGTTACATCCTGACATACCAAATCGACCTACGGATGTTTGGTGAGTACGAGATTGAAAACTTTGATTTGTTTTTGTGAAGTTTAATAGATCCTGAGGAACAAACAATTGAAAACTTTGGCTTATTTGTATTTGATTCTAGTTTCGATTTTAGTGTAGGACTAGATATCACAGTAAGTGTTATTGTTAATTGTTGATGATAATCTCCCGAAGGACTAGTTTGTGTTGTTTTTTGTACCTTTAATAATAATATGTTCATGTTTAAGAGGATTTATGATTGATTGTGGTAATATTTTTGTTTTTTTATTTTATTTCTTGAGATCTGGGTTTGAATATGAAAATGAGTTTTATCTCAATAGGCGATCACATTTTGAATTTGTCTGTTGGTTGTTAGCAATCTATTAGTCGATTAAGAGGTTTATAATCAATAAAGTTATGAGTTTTTGTATCAGTAGCATTGATTGGATCTGTTTGGGTGTTAGTATAAGCAAATATTTGAATCGATCTATTAGGATAGTATCACTAATGTTGAGTTAATAAGGTTTTGAATTGATAAGGCTTTGATAATTGTGAAAGAAAAAGCCGGTGTTAGTTGCTGAACAATGCTTATATATAAAGTTGATGTGGTTAGATTATACTACTAGATTATGTAATAATGATTAAAGTTAAGTTAGTTGTGTAGTTATGGTACTACATCCACTGTTTTTCAACTCTAATTAATTACCAATGTGATCTTTGTACCTAACTAACGATCAAAAGCTGATCAGAATATCTCGGTAGAAAAGTCAAATTAGGCTTTTATAGGTTTGAGTCATTACTAAATATAGATGTAGCTAATCATTAGTCATTGTTATCTTTATGAGCCAAAATTTGACCAAATTGTTTATGTTTGTCTTTCATTCGTTTAAGTACGTTGGTGTTAAAATTAATATTTTTATAAGTTTGAGGCCAAAGTTATGATAACGAAATTTACAGCCTTATGTTTGTATTGAATAATTGGTAAAACCTCTCAAGTATGTTAAAATGTTTGGCAAAGTACTCTTGAATGTTTTAAATTGTTTTATCTTTTAACTTTAACCATTGAATATATGTTAATCCTCTTTGTTTGTGTAGGTTTGGAATTCATAATTGTGTTAGGATTTATATCAGCTCCATATACCAAAATGATTTCAATGGTGCACGGAAATGTCTGAACAACAGGTTCAATGGTGGTCAAAGTTTGGAGTATGTTCTCACTTTCTTTTCTATTATTATTTTGTGAATATATGTTGGTTTTGCAACTACAATTCTGTTTTAACTTTCAGCAATGTTATAACTGGGAAATGTAACATCATGAAGTGGTTGTTAAATTATACCGCAAGCAGTTTCGAGACTTGGATCAAAAACATGATCAACAAGGGGAAACGAGACAGAATCAAACCAACTTTTTTGAGTGATGATAATTGGAATTTGTTGCTAGAACGTTGGGACACACCTACAACAATTAAAAAGGCCATACTTTATAGTAAGCCAAGAAAATCCACATCCCCACACTGCAGGTTCATAATCATTTACTAAAATTCAGTTTGGGATGGTAAGAAGTATGAAATTTATTTTAATAATTTTGGATTTTACTTATGGCTGCATACTGTTGTGATATTATGTCTAACAATATGTTTTTTTCCTTAGACAAAACAAAACAATGGTAATATTGATTCCATACTTGATTAAAAGAAGTCACGCTAAATCATATGGGATCTTTGTGGACAAGAAAGTTGAGAAGATACTTGGGGATATTCATAGCTTGACAACTAAGATGTCTACACCAAATATGGATTCAAATGATAGTGAAGAAGAGTCCATTGTATCAACAAATACTCCAATTCTGTTGAATAAGGATTTCTATGAGGTAATAACTTACTTCTTTATTGTTCTTACATTTTGTTTTGGTTGAATTCTTTATGTTCTTACATGTTTTACCTCAAGATAGACTCATGTTTATATTGTTTAAATGACTTATGTTTTCACTGTTACTTTTTTGAAAGCATGTTCCTGTTGTGAAGTGTTTTCGATTTGGGCTAGGCTTGGTTCAGTTTCAGTAAGGGGATTCGTCCAACATGTCTACACCATATCACTAAAGTCAAGTTAATTTGGAGGCAGATTTTGCGGAAAAGAAGGACACTATCTCTGCTTTTGAGTCATATGTTTCTAGTCTTGGTGAAAAGTTTGACACAATACAAGCTTCTCTTGACAGGCTTGTTCTAACACTCTCTAAAGATGCAAAAACATCAGCTCCTCCATCTAAGCCATCAGAACCAACAACTCCTCCATTTAGTCCAACATAACCAGCAGCTTCTCCAAATGGGCCAACAACATCATCAACTCCTTCACACTGACGTAACCAGATTTACATGTGAGTGTAGGAGGATTATGATGTGATCATGGACAGCCAAGACTCTCATGAAACAAAAGATAGCAACAATTCAAGTGAAGATTCGGATAAGGAAGAAGTTGTAGCTCATGAAGTATTGACGATTCCAAGTGGTCCAATGACTCGAGCCAAAATGAAGCTATTCAACCAAGCTATTGGAGGACTACTCACTCACATCCAAGCTCACAATGCACCTCTGGAACAACATTCCTTGATCCTTGCCTTGTGTATTCGAGAAGATTAATTAATGGGTGTGAAGTCCAAACATCACTCTTTTTCCCTTAGTGAGTTTTGTCCCAATGAGTTTTCTCACAAGGTTTTTAATGAGGCTTTTGGACTACACAATCAAGAGGCCCATTAGCTAATATTTTTAGGCCAACTTTCAAGAAACCCTAGACTAACTTTGTGGCCTTAGTATCCTATTTAAAGTCTTTTGCTTCCGTTGTAACAGACAGCCAACTTCGATTAATCAAAAATTTCTTAAGGGTTTTTCATCTCTCTTTTGAACTTCTATGGTGAGTCATATCCATAGAATTCGAATTCAGTGAGTCATATATGAATTTATTAGAGTCCTTTAGGTGTGTCATATCCTAAGGCTCGATTTTATCCCAACCAGTATCCATATCCCACTCCAATTCCTTCCAGTCTCCAATATCTCTAGTCCGAGTTTCAACCTTCAAGTTCTGATCCAGAGGGTTCTCATCAAGTGGTATTAGAGCAAGAGCTTGAAAGTTGAGTTCTTCAATCCCTATAACTTTATTTTATGCTTTTGTTTCTGTTTGCAATTCATCTTCATCATCTAATCTGTCTTGTGTCTTGTTTATCATTCAAAATTTGTTTTCCTCATTAGATTTCATAGCTTATTATTTTTGATTTCAATTAGAGTGGCTAGGTTAAATTTTGGCTGTTGTAACTTGCAAACATTAAAAGAATAAAACCTTAGTATTAGGCAAAGCATTTTTCTTTTCCTTATTTACCAAGTTTCCTTTTTGTTTCAGTTTCCTTTTCTCTTTGAAATTCATTTTCCTTAGAGCTAGTTACTGCTTTGTTCTATGTTGTGTTTTCAGGAACAATGGGAGATGAAGAAGCAGAACCCATCAATGCCAACAATAACAAACTACTTATAAGAGCTCTCACATCAAATATGGAACGCCTAATGAATACCAAGTTTGAAGCTTTCAGAGAAGAGCTTGTATCATCTTCAGAACGAGGTAGTAGTAGAGGGAGAAGACATACCTATCGTACTAGACCACACACTGAACGTTCAGAGCAGCCAGAGAAGTGACACAAAGGAGTTAGACAACAAGTCTATGACAAGCTGCAAGGAATTAAGCTTCGAATACCTTCATTCAATGGCAAAAACGATCATGATGCTTATCTAGACTGGGAAAAGAAGATATAACTTGAATTTGATTGCCAAACACATTGTGAGGCTAATAATGTGAGAGTAGATGCAACCGAATTCAATGATTATGCACTCAGTTATTGGGATCAGAATGTGACTTCCAGAAGGCGTAATGGGGAGGAGCCTATTAACACTTGGGAAATAATGAAAACACTAATGAGGAGACGTTTTGTTCCTAATTACTATCATAGAGAACTCCATCGGAAGCTAAGGAGATTTAGTCAAGGAAATAGGTTGGTTGAAGAGTATTTTCAGGAAATGGAAACTATGATAATCCGAGCAGACCTGCGTGAAGATAGGGAAGCCACCATGGCTAGGTTTTTAGGTGGGCTCAGCCGTGATATACAAGATGAATGGAGTTGGAACATTATGAAAGTCTTGAACAGATGCTACTCAAGGCTTCATTAATTGAACAACAACTCAAGAGAAAAGAGCCTAAACTGGCAGGTTTTGGAGGTTTTGGGCAGGTCAAAACTAGTTATTCAAGGGACAACAAACCTACTCAATCCAAAGACTCCAACACAGCCTATGTGACAAGGGAGAGTAAGAAACCGAATTCTTCAACACTTCCAACCCAAAACAGACCCGCACCAACCAGAGCAAGAGATGTGAAGTGTATCAAGTGCCAAGGAATGGGACATTATGTTAATGCTTGTCGAAAACAGAGGTTAATGGTTATAAAAGCAAATGGAGATGTCAAATCAGAAGATGAGCTGCTGGTTTCGACACAATCTGAGGAAGAAGTTGAGTTACATGTCGTTGGGGATTTGCTAGTAGCAAGGAGAACTCTAAGCATGCAGCCAAAGCCAGAGGAAGAAGAGCAACGATAAAATTTGTTCCATACAAGGTGTTTGGTTAAGGGTAAGGTCTGCAGCCTGATTATTGATGGAGGGAGTTGTACTAATATAGCAAGCAAGATCATGGTAAAGAAGCTTGGCATGACTACTACAAAGCATCCTCATTCGTACAAGTTGCAGTGGCTGAACGAAGGAGGATAATTAGAAGTAACTGATCAGGTTTTGGTTCCTTTGAAAATTGAAAATATGAAGATGAGATCCTATGTGATATACTACATATGGAGGCAAGTCACATACTGTTGGGAAGGCCATGGCAATCAGACCGACGAGTTACACATGATGGGTATACCAACCGACATATTTTTGAGCACAAGGGCAGAAAAACCATTCTGGTTTCTCTAACACCACGAGAAATCTATGAGGATCATAAGCATTTACAAGCTAAATCTGAGCCAAAACACAAGAAACAAAACTTCTATATCCAAGCAAAGGGAGTAAAACAGGCTTTGTTTTCTAAACGCCCTATTTTGTTATTTGTTTACAAAGAAGCTTTATCTTGTTTAGCTAACACCTCACCAGTTTATTCGAGTGAGCTCCAAGATCTTTTGCAGGGTTTTAGTGATGTTTATCCAGAAGACACACCTCTGGGACTACCTCCAGTCCGAGGGATTGAACATCAGATATATCTTATTCTCGGGGCATCATTACCAAACCGTCCAGTCTATAGGACTAATCCAGTGGAGACTAAGGAGTTGTAGATACAAGTAAATGAACTCCTAGCTAAGGGATATATTCGTGAGAGCTTTAGTCCTTGTGATGTACCAGTTCTTTTGGTGCCTAAAAAGGATAGGAGTTGGAGGATGTGTGTCGATTGCAGAGCCATTAATAATATCACTGTAAAGTATCAACATCCTACTCCTAGAATAAATGACATGTTAGATGAGTTGCATGGGTCTATTATATTCTCTAAAATTGATCTTAAGAGTGGATATCATCATATTATGATGAAAGAAGGAGATGAATGGAAAACTGCATTTAAAAGTAACATGGGTTATATGAATGGCTTGTTATGACATTTGGTCTTACAAATGCATGTAGTACATTCATGAGATTAATGAACCACATTATGAGATCATTCATAGGCATTTTTGTGGTCGTCTATTTCGACTACATTCTTCTTTATAGTAGAAGCATCTTTAATCATATAGAGCATTTGCATTATGTTTTGCAAACTCTTAGAAAGGAGAAGTTGTATGCTAATCTCAAGAAGTGAAGTTTTTGTGCGGATAACCTTGTTTTCCTACGTTTTGTGATTAGTGCAGATGGAATCAAGGTTGATGAAGAAAAGGTGAAGGCAATCAGGGAATGGCCGAGTCATAAAACCATCGGAGAAGTGTGCAAATTTAATGGTTTGGCGGGTTTTTATAGGAGGTTTGTGAAGGACTTCAGCATATTAGCAGCCCACTCACTGAAGTAATTAAGAAGGATGTAGGCTTTAAATGGGAAGAACAACAAGAAAGTGCTTTCCAGTAGCTCAAGGAGAAGCTCACTATGCACCGGTTCTTATCTTACCAGATTTTCTTAAGACTTTTGAAATTGAATGTGATGCTTTTAATGTAGGAATAGGTGCAGTTCTAATGCAAGAGAAGAAGCCCATAGCTTATTTTAGGGAAAAATTGGGAGGAGCTACACTCAACTATGCAACTTGTGACAAGGAGCTGTATACATTAGTTAGAGCTCTAGAAACATGGCGGCACTATCTATGGCCAAAGGAGTTTGTTATACACACTGATCACTTATCTCTCAAGTATCTTAAGGGACATCAAAAGCTCAACAAGAGACATGTTCGATGGATGGAGTTTATAGAGACTTTCCCTTATGTTATAAAGTACAAACAAGGTAAGGAAAATATAGTGGCTGATGCACTCTCTCGAAGGTACACTCTCCTTTCCATTTTGGAAGTTAAGTTGCTAGGATTTGAACATCTTAAGGAACTTTATGAAACTGACAAAGACTTTGAGGAACCCTTCAAGTCGTGTGCTAAGTTTGCTGCAGGAAAGTTCTATAGACAAGATGGGTTTCTTTTCTATGAAAATCGTCTTTGTATCCCCTACAACTCTGTCAGAGAATTACTAGTTAAGGAAGCACATGGAGGAGGTTTGATGGGCCATTTTGGTATAGCAAAATCTCTTAAAATCATGCAGGATCACTTCTATTGGCCACACCTGAACAAGGATGTAGAAAATGTGTGCAATCGATGTGTTAAGTGCAAAGAGGCTAAGTCAAACGTTCAGCCTCACGGTTTGTATACTCCTCTTCCTATTTCTATGTATCCTTGGACTAACATTTTTATGGACTTCGTAGTAGGATTGTCTAGAACCAGGATGGGTAAGGATTCAATTTTTGTAGTGGTTTATAGGTTCTCTAAAATGGCACATTTCATAGCATGTCACAAAACTGATGATGCATTGAACGTTGTTAACTTGTTCTTTAGGGAAGTTGTTAGATTGCATGGAATGCCTAGGACTATTGTTTCGGATAGAGATACTAAGTTCCTTAGACATTTTTGGAGAACCCTATGGTCTAAGCTAGACACTAAACTCATGTTTTCAACTACATGTCATCCACAAACCAATGGTCAGACTGAAGTCATTAATAGAACCTTGTCCACTCTCCTGCGTGCTTTAATTAGGAAGAATCTAAAATCTTGGGAGGAATGCTTACCTCATGTCGAGTTTGCATATAATCATGCCATGCATTCTGCAACCAAATTCTCTCCTTTTCAGATTGTTTATACGTTTAATCCAATTTCCCCATTAGACTTGATTCCTTCGCCTTTGAGTGAGAATATAACTGCAGATGGTAAGAAGAAAGCAGAAATGGTAAAGCAAATCCATGAGAAAGCCAAAATTAACATCGAAGAAAAGACAAGATCATGTGCTAAACACGCCAACAAAGGGTGACGCAAGATAGTGTTTAAGGAAGGAGATTTGGTGTGGATTCACCTAAGAAATGAGTGTTTTCCAGCTGAAAGGAAGTCCAAACTCATGCCCATAATTGATGGACCGTTTGCTGTGGCCAAACAGATCAACGACAATGCCTACCAAATTGACCTTCAAGGTAAGTACAATGGTAGTTCTAGCTTCAATGTATCTGACATGGTACCATATGTCGCAGATGAATCAGATTTGAGGGCAAATCCTGCTCAAGAGAGAGGGGATGATGTGATCATGGACAGCCAAGACTCTCATCAAACAAAAGACACCAACAATTCAAGTGAAGATTCGGATAAGGAAGAAGTTGTAGCTGATGAAGTATTAGCGATTCCTCATGCCAAAATGAAGCTATTCAACCAAGCTATTGGAGGACTACTCACTCACATCCAAGCTCACGATGAACCTCTGGAGCAACATTCCTTGATGCTTGGCTTGAGTATTCAAGAAGATTAGTTAATGGGTGTGAAGTCCAAACATCACTCTTTTTCGCTTAGTGAGTTTTGTCCCAATTGATTTTCTCACAAGGTTTTTAATGAGGCTTTTAGACTACACAATCAAGATACCGATTAGCTAATATTTTGAGGCCAATTTTAAAGAAACCCTAGACTAATTTTGTGGCCTTAGTATCCTATGTAAAGTCTTTTGCTTCCTTTGTAATAGACAGCCAACTTCGATTAATCAAAAATTTCTTAAGATTTTTCATATCTTTTTTGAACTTCTATGGTGACTCATATCCATAGAATTCAAATTTAGTGAATCATATCTGAATTCAGTAGAGTCATTTAGGTGTGTCATATCGTAAGGTTCGATTTAACCTAACC
>JAKUCM010002824.1:0-21199 GCA_023374145.1 Lepidium sativum | reverse complement strand
TAGGCCTGGGCATAATATCCGAAACTCGAACCCGAACCCGAATCCGGTCTGAAATAACCGAACCCGAACCGAACCAAAATCTATAAAATACCCGAACGGTTTTTACATTATGAAAAATACGGGTACCTGAACCCGATCGGGTAAAACCCAAAACCCGAATGGGTATCCGAAATACCCGAAATATATAATATATTTACACAAATATTTATATATATACTTATAGTTACACAAATATTTAAAATTATAATTACAAATCTAAAAAAACTAATCAATTTATAATCAATATAACATTACAAAACTAAAATATTAAATAGTTTAATAAGTTGTGATTTTAAAACTGTTTTTTTGAAAATATTTTGATTAAAAAATTAGCAAAAAATTCGGATAACTCGAACCCGACCCGAACTCGACCCAAAAATTGATACCCGTACCCAATCCAAACCCGAAATTTAATACCCGAACCCGATCCGGACCCGCGAAAAATACCCGATCGGGTCTTATGTTGGTAAACCTGAAATACATGAAACCCGAAAGACCCGACCCGATCGGATCCGGGTACCCGAAAGCCCAGGCCTAGTTTCTAATACATGTTTGTTCATGTGCTCTAATCTAGCAGAAGAAGCTATGGTGCAGAACATATTGATCTCCTTTATGAATGTATGAACTTTTCAAATTGTAATTTTGCAATATGGTCAGTAAGATTAGCTGTGTCGTTTTCAATCTGTCAAGATTAATGACAGATTAGTCTCTGTTTTGCAGGTATATGGATGTATGTGACCAGCCTTGATCACCTCACAACTCCTTTAGTAATTACTTAATGAGCACCGCATGTTTGTATTAATGACCTCACAACTCCTTTACCTTTTTATTTGCAGAGTAACAAGAATGTGATTCAGTTGCAAAGGAAGTTCGAGGCAGAGAGACAGTAACGAATCAGATACTTGATGATTATGAAGAATCTAATTCACTAGGAATTTTAAAGAACCCATTATGACCACTTGTATTGTTATGCCAAACCCACATGTAATACATGACTCCAAGGAACTCATTCATTGCTTATATGTAATTCATTCATTGACACTTCACTTTTTCTCTATATATATATATTTATACATTTTTCTCTAAAACAACACATATTTTTCACCAAAAACATTCAAGTTTCTCCATATAACATTAATCTGTCTCTAAAATCATTCATGTTTATCTAAAAAACATTAAATTTTCTCCAAATCCACACATTTTTTCTCCAAAGAATGGCATCATTTTCCCATGAAAAATAATGACAAAATTATGGATGAAAACATTTGACCAATTTTTCTATCAGGGATTCTAAATCTTTTTATTGGTCATGGAGATCGTCAAGACGCACCAAAAAATGTGTATATGTTGAAAGAAATCGTGAACAAAGACGCAACCGCTTGTTGAACGATTATTTCAATGAATTTCGACGATGTTTTAGAATGAAAACAAACACTTGTTCATGAGTATTGTAGATCGACTCTCCAATGAGGTACCATATTTTCAACAAATAAGAGATGCTATTGGTATGTTTGCCTATATACACTACAAAAGTGTACACCAGCAATTCATGTGATGGCATATGGTTGTGCGGCTGATGCGGTAGACGAATACCTCCAACTTGGTGAAAACACTGCGATTTAATGCTTAGAACATTTTGTTCAGGGAATAATACATTTGTTCAGAGATGAGTACCTAAGAAGACCCACACCCGGAGATCTTCAACGACTACTTGATATTGGAGAGATACGCGGATTTTCCGGGATGATAGGCAGCATCGATTATATGCATTGAGAGTGGAAGAATTGTCCTACCACTTGGAAAGACCAATATATCGCAAGACCTTTGGATATGGCACGCGTTTTTTAGACCTCTAGGTACCTTAAACGATATCAATGTTCTTGATCACTCCCCAGTGTTTGATGATATATTACAAGATCGAGCTCCAAAAGTAAATTACTTTGTCAACGGACACGAGTATCATTTGGCTTACTATCTCAGAGATGAAATTTATCCTAAATGGGCCACATTTATCCAGTCTATTCCAATTCTACAAAGTCCAAAAGCATCATTATTTGCTACATATCAAGAAGTTGTCCGTAAAGATGTCGAACATGTTTTTGGAGTCTTGCAAGTTCGATTTGCCATTGTTAAAAATTCTGCTCTTATCTATGACAAGGTAAAAATAGGAAAGATTATGCGAGCATGTGTAATACTTCACAATATGATAGTAGAAGATGAACACGATGGGTACACTCAATTTGATTTTTCTGAATTCGCACAAGTAGAAGCAAACCCAACTTCCCAAATCGATTTCACGTATTCTACAGATATGCCTGCAAATCTTGGAAATATGATAAGCATTCATAATCGAGTTCATGATCGAACAATGCATCAACAATTGAAAGATGATTTGGTTGAACATATATAACACAAATTTGGCACAAATCAAAATCATAAGAATGTAAAATAATTATGTTTTATATAATATATATTTATAATTATATATCTCATCTTTGGGTTCTTAACTTAAAAGTTTCTATTATTTATAATAAAATTATTGTAAAAGGGTTGAGTTGGTTGGTTTAAGTATGCAGAATTAATTTTTCCACGAATAAAATAAAATAAAATAAAGTGTTGTAAAGTGTAGTTTTGTGTAACTATTCCATTATCAAAAAAAGGATTGCTTTTACAATCTCAAGGAAAAGTAGGCTTTTGCTGGTAACAACCAAAAGCACGCAGTTCAAGAAAAAATATCGAGTGAAATTGACATTTGATTAAGAACCTGAGATACGTTATTGTCGCTTCAGAGTAGGTAGCAAGCAGTCATAAACCCGTATTAATCGTTGTGTCACCATTAGCTTGTATGATGTTTGCTGCCGTGGCTTTCCTAACTCGATCAGATCTTGTTTCACTCTGTTTATAAAATCATATCAGTTAGTTTAGGCACAACCCAAAGACATAAAAATCTAACAGGTAGGCAAAGAAAGAAGAGCCCCCATGAGTAGTCCTTTCGTATCGTGGGCCAATTATCACATGCTGACTTTATAGTTTCAACCAGGTATGCTAAGAACACCATTCACGGACGGAAATATCGAGCAGAATATGCTTTTGCTTAGTTCGGTAGAAACCATTAAAAACAAAATTACACAAATTGAAAGCCAATGGCAGCCTCGGTGATTGATAATTGCTTTTAGCTAATCAAAAACTGTTGAAAGGATCAGGGCAAAAACTTACAAATCCCATTCCTCGGTTGCTTTTGCAGGTTTCTCGACAACCCGATACAAACGTTCAAGGCTGTATATTAGCAAACCAAATGCGGTTTCTGCATCCTTATTCTGTGACAGCGTCAAGAAACGGCCAGGAACATTTCACAGGATTTCTTAAAAGACTCATTCGTATAATTAGAATAATTAAAAAATACAGGGAAAAGGGAAAATAGTGGACTTCTTACACGTCCTTGTTCAATGTAGCTCTGATACTGCATAATTCTCTTTTCTATTTCAACAACAAACAATCTCCTGTGAATACGAGCAATCCTTCCTCTTCCTTGAGCTTTGCTATCCTGACTCATGCCAGTCAAATTTAAACTGAATAAAGATAACAAAATTTGCATCGACTGTGCAGAATGACTTTTATAGATATAAAACTGAACCACATATATGTTACCGTTACATTTGGGTTCACTTGAATCATCAATCTACTCACCTTTTTAAGCCATGTCCGAAGCAATGTGAGCATAACAAGACTGAGGAAGAATGCAGGCAGTGCAGCCAGAATGGCAAAGTTTATTTCATTTGCACGCAGTATCTGATCCAGTTCAAGCATCGCTCTGCAGAAGGAGATTATTCAGTTTTGTACAAAATGAGTCAGAGACCTAATTTATTTAACTTAGAGCTACTGGTTTACTGAAATTACGTTTCTATATCCAGTTTAAGCTTCTGGACCTGAAAAGTTGACAATTTTGATGTGATTAGAATCTCACAAATCATCAACTACAGCTTCATGTCAAGAGCTTAAAGTACCTGGATAAGCAAACCACGGGCAAGCTCTCCGCTAAGGAGGTTGTGGATAGGATGGACTAGTTCCTTTTCATATCTGTAATTAGAAGGCAATGTCAAATGCATACCAAGAACGTTAGACATGTGGAAACTTTCAGATGAAACCATTCTACCTATTCTGATGGCGGCTATAACTGAGGCTGATGACTAACATAGTAAGGAAATAACTTCCATTATCATATTTCATAAGCCAAGAATGGAACTACTAAGGAATTTATAATCTCAAATATTTCCTTGCTTACACTAACACCGAATGTAATGCGATTTTATGTGCCTTTAACTGCCTAACAAAAAGATATGTTCAGAGTTGTACCGGTTCATAACAATTTCAAGCATCTCCTGATCAGATGCATTATCTGGGATCTTTTCACGTGTAGACTGTTCGCAGAAATTCCTAAGCATTCTGCATATAAAACAGAATATTAGGAGGTGCCTAAGAAATAAGAGAGCATTAATAATCCAGCCAATATACAAGAAGTATATATCAATGTTTTTAGGGGTTTGATCGTGGTGATTTGAATTCCCTAAAGATCCAAAGAATGAGATCAAACTCCATGTAATTAAAGTATAACAAGTAAATTGCTATGGAATAATGAATGGAACGACACACTTATACAATAACAAACGATTATCGCCAGGGTAAGTAGAACCAAGAAGGAAACGAATATCCACCTATGCAGTGAGTCTTGCGTCAGCTGCACTTCCTCTGTTTCCATAACACCCTTATGCCTTTTCCGGAAGGTATCAAATAGCTCATCCCGAATGGAAAGCAGCTGCAAGAAATACGTTAACTTAATCATGTAGTCTCTACACACTTTTAGTATGAATCAGACCAAACTAAGAGTCGCAGTAGTTATTTTTGTCCTTTATTTCTATCCTTCAATACAGTTTGATGCAACTAGCCATTTGGAACTTGAAGAGAAGTCACTGTTCTCACAAAAATCGAGCAAGGTTAAGAACAAACCGGTTGCTCAACATGATCACTGAAGAAGCTCATTGTTGCTTCTTTTGCATCATGAATCCAATTCTCGATGTCTGAACTTCCCATCAAACTACTGTGACGTAGTAGCCATATAGAGAAAACAGAGAGCCCAACTGCACCACATGAATACCGGACCCAATACAAAGTCATCTTCCTAGGCTTTCGATGTTTCCCTACCTATTTAAAAAGAAATGCAAGAAGGATCTTAAGTCTTTACATGATGTTTTCCATTAACCAGAATACAGGCCAAGATGAATAAACTACAGCTAAACCTACCCTAACTAACAAATATGAGTTCAGTTTATCCAAATTCTTATGAACCAGGTTAATTGCATCTGTAAGTTCACAATCAGTCCACAGAGATCCTTCTTCATAAACTTCAGGCAGCCGATCAAACAGAAGAGGCATTGTGTAACTTCCATCAACAGATGAATCACACTGTAAACAAGATGTAAGTCAATAAATACGAATTAAGAGGATATATATATATAGAAGACTCAAGACCATCACATAGATATATAGTCAGACAAAGCTAAATCACCAATACTAAGTCAGTGTTTTACCTCATGCTTAGCATGCAAATTTCTGAAAGATCTCTCCAAATTCAAAAACAGTTCATTAACAATAGCCAACAACAATGGTAGAGACTTTTCTGGATTCTTCACAAGATCTTCACCACGTTTATCTAATTCAATATAAAGCTAGAGATCCCCATTGAGAGTAGTGAAGTTAGTATGTCAAACAAACAGAAGAGTGCTACACATGGAAAAGAACTTTATAATGGCGTTATTAATTTTACAAAAGATCAAAATTGTCATGACAACCTGAGCAAGGAAGGAAGCGAGTGCACATCTTAACTCCTCCAAGACCCGCATCCTATCAGACATGTGAGATGAAGATGACTGAGAAAGATGCTGCATCGCAGAATCCTCACTGAAACTTTTGCTCACGAACTTTGTAATCTCATTCACAAAAGCTATTGGTCCTCTCTCAAAGATCATGAAGTAAGCCTTTTGAGCATTGGAACCCTATGGTAAATAGGACCAAAATAATGGTAAGAGAACAATTTACATGGAAAATTTCCACTAAACAAACCTATGAAAGAAAAAAAGAACATCTTACAGACTGTTCAGTTTACTTTCAATCACCTCAGCTCTAGATTGCCAAAAATCAAAACTCTTCTGGATATCGTGCAAATTTGAGAGCACATCAGCCATTATTTCCTCTAAAACACCATAAATCCTAGATGTATCCGCCGAGGTATTGCTTGTAATTCTGAAAATACCAAAACGTAAGTATATACGCAAAAGTCAAAACAGTCTTGCATAGTCAGACTCAACGAATATTCTTCTATAAAGTCTACAAACAGGAGACACGAAACTCCAGTATCAGACGAACTCAAATGTGTAATTACAAGCCGCGATCATTAAACAGTTGTAATGAAGAAATCATATTACACTAACTAGTAAGAAAACAAATTGAGGAAATGAATCTTACGTAGAAGAGCATCGGAAATCGGAAGGTAGAGGAAGAGGAAAGGAAATATGTCGTTTCCTAGTAACGGTTTGGTGATAAAGATTGGAGATTTTTCCAAGGAAAATGGAATTAGAAGTCGGAAGCAAGGAAGCAAGGCGATTCCAAAGGTAACTGGAATATAAAGGAGCTAAATATCCGACGGTTGACGGTGTTGACTCGTCAGCCGGAGGTTGAGAATCCATTCGAGTAAGCTTTCGATTTTCTCAGTCTACCTCTGGACGGTTCAATTCATGACCGGTGACGAAGTAAAAGGACTTGGGAAAGTGACGATTAATTGATGTGGATCCTTATTGGGCTATTAATGGTCCAGAAGTAGCTTAGATCATTTTTTTATCTAGATTGTTTTTGTCAACCTTCTCATTTTTTTTTAATAAATAAATTCCCATATAGGAAGATAATGTGATACAAACATCGTAAATAAACTGTAAAAACAAGCACTTATATGCAATGTATTGTTGATTCGATTAGAAGAATGCTCTACAACCGTAAAATACACGAGACCCTTCTTTTTTCCTTTCCATTGCATTAGTATCGCTAACACTGTTAGTGTTATTATTCCGAGTCTGAATCTGTGTCGTTGTGTTGGTATTATTGCTGTGGTCTCCCTCGTGTGGTTTACTATGAAGATCCATGGGAAGCTTCATCTTTGCTAAAGACTCAGTGAATTGTTGCATACTTCTCATATACATCTCAGCTATCTGTTTCTGCATTGTTGTTTCTTCATTCATTTTTTTCTCTTCCACTTTATCTTCCTCTACCATCTCTCGATTCTCTTTCTCGTTTGAATCTGCTGTGTTCTTGTCGTCGCTTAAGCTTGTTGTTGTTGAAGAAGAAGCCATAAAGCTTCCATTCTCATAAAGCTCTTTCTCCTCAGAGCACACCATTGTAATGTCGTTTTGATCTGGTCTATGTGTTGAGCCGAGACAGAGAAAAGAAGCGGTTGCTGATCTGGGATTCATCCCATTGAAGTACTCTGTAACCATCTGTTTGTTCTCGTTAACAACATTGATGTCAGGGAACTCGATCCTCGTGTAGTCCACTGTTTCAGAGGCTTGCGGTTCAAGCAATACAACCTCGGAAGAAATCGAAGTATTAATCTTCGGATTAGATGAAGACGAAGAATAAGAATTAACAACGGAAAGCGTAAGCTTCACGGTACCAGCAGGGGAATGGAAGAGATCAGTGGAGGAGAGAGTGTAATCTTGAGTGACACTGTCTTGACCTATGATGTCTGAGATTGGAACAAGAGCGAAACCAAGGAGTTGGTCTTCCATGTAATGTCTGGCTCTGCTCATCATCCAAATCTCACATTTGAGGACTGCAGCATGAGCATCGATCTGAGTCACATTGATCATAAGCTTCTCGTTGAATTCAGGGTTTTTACCAGCTCTATGGATAATTCTAGTGGAGATGGTGTCGTCAGGGTTGTATGTGAGAGAGAATTTGGCATAGATGTCTTGGTTATCGTAGATGCAGATATTGTGGATGTTTTTTGCGTTGTGGACAAACACTTGAAGAAGGCCTGAGAAGCCTTGATGGTAGCAGAACCCAGAAGAAGAAGCTTGTTTCAGAGTTTCCATTGGGTAAAAATACAAAGAGAAATGGATGTTTGTCTCTTTTGTATCACAAGTTCAAAAAACCAAGAAAAAGCTATAGATGATGTAACGTTAAATATGAGTCTGTCGTTGAACAGTAGCATGACCTCAAAGGAAAGTCATGAGAGAAAGAGAAGTGTTGTTGAAGCAATACACGCTTTCGCTTTGAGGAAATTCAGGAGCATTGAATAGAAGAGCAATAGGGTTGGTGAAAACTGAGAATCAATGGAACAAAAATATGTAACTTTCATGAAGATAAATGAACATTATGATGACGACATGATGATTATGAAGAGTGAAAGATGAAAAGAATATCTACCCAGACATCCTTAAGCTGGTTCAGTCACCAACGGCAATGAACACTCCATCTTAGTCAACAAAGCTGACCTCGACTAATCATTCTATGGTCTTAATGGGTTAGGTAAGAGAATAAGATGTCTCTTTCTCTGATCAGTAAATAAACATAAATCTCATTTTTTCGCTTTGATTTTGCTCGCCATTGCAGCCTGCACCACCCAAATTTTTTGGCCAAAGTCAATGGCAAACCCCACTCATCATCATTATTATCGTAACCACTTAAACCTGATTCCTCATGATCAATTTTCACATCATAAGCGACAATATATCTTCACTCATCAAACCAATGATCACGAAAGATGCAGACAAAAAGAATCAAATCTAGCAAAGAAAAGGTTAAGATGAAGGTTTCGTGGTTCTACCATTATTAGATTCTACTGATGTACAGATTTTCAATGTCTGGGAGTCGAAGAATTTTGGGTTCGGGGGTTTTAATTACAGAGATGTAACCACAGTCACTTCCTTCCCAACCTAACCAAATGGGCCTCGTGCTTTGCAGCTGCTACTGCTTCCGCAGCTTTGTTTGCAGCTTCACGCTTCATTGCCCTCTTCGCACGCCTCCCAGTTATGGCACTGCTAGGCTTATCGTTTGGTACAGGTGAGGAGGAAGAGCCGGATTCAGTGGCAGAAGCTTGGCCACCTCGGTTCTTATATGGAACCGGCCTTACTTCTTGCCTGCCCGATCTCACAAAACCATTATCACCCCACCTCCTGTTACCTAATCGAAGACTTGAACCATGAAAATAAAACTCATCAAGGTCATCATCGTCTTCCTCTTCATACTCAGGTGGGATATCAAAATCATAGTTAAAATTGTCATTGTCTGAAATTCGCTCCACTGTGTCCAATGGCTGAAACCATGAGGCTCTCAGAAGGAGGCAAACGCTCTCCTCAAACATGAAATCCTCAATGCTGCGGTTATATATAACAGACAAAATTAGTTAGAGGAAGAAGCATAGGCAATTGTGTAAAAGCCAAGCGTACAGTAAATCAAGAAAGGCGCAGACAAAGCCAGTCAAGTAAACTGAGTTAATAATGAAGACACATGTTAATAAGGACGAAAATATCATTACCTTCCGTCAAGAGCGCGGTGAACAGTGAGGAAATAAAACTGAAGCTTACACTGTGGGCAGGTAGGTTTCTCTTTGTAACTTGCCCATCGTAGTATGCAGGTAACACTATACAGAGATAGAAATGTAATTCCTCTTAAAACAAAAATTGAATGTCAGTCTTTGTCCTATTTTTTTCAAATCAAAGGTACTCTCTGTGCATATAATCAAATATGTTTACAATATGAAGCAAAAACCTAAGTCCACCATCGAGACTTCTTCTATATATGCAAAACCAAATCACTAAGAAAAAAATCAGCATCACTCCTTAGATAAGGAAAAAGGATATACACTATTAGGCATTAGCAAAGCAAATAATCTGAATTTTTAACCAAGAATAATAGGACAATACCAATAAGCATGTTCACAGCCTTTCACCATAGCTGTTTCTTGAAGAGGTATAGTATCCAAGCATATTGTGCAACAGCCACCATGGTTCCCGAAACTCAGCTCACTGAACACTTCTTCAGTCTTCTTTTCATCCTAGATACAGAAAAATTAATGTTAAATTAGTGTAAGGGAGAGGAGCTCAATTATAAAAAGACCATAGATTCAACATCAGACATTTCTCAGGTAAAACTCAAAGGAATATAACCGTGAATTCGACCAAAAAATCTAGAACTGAAATTAACCTACGTGCAAAACGAATAAGGAGGTCAAGAAATCAGAACCAAAAATTTATCAAGCTCCTAATTCAGCAGAGCAATTGTAGATCAATCAAGCAAGGAAAACGCATCAGAAGCACCGAGAATTCAAGAGCTAAAGATGGACAGAGTCAACGACAAAGCAAACAAAAAAATTAGCCTTCCATTGTTGTATTAATAAGAGGCAAACAGAAACAAAACCTGCACTTGAAGAGACGAAATGTCCACTAGCTTCTCATCAACGATCTGGATCGAGCAACTCATGGCGGCGAAAAACAGAGAAAAAAAACGAAATGGATCCCCACCCCAAACTCCGAAAAAAAAAGATAAGATAATATGAAAAATTTAAATGTTCCTACCAAATCTAATCCCTACGCAGTCGAAAACCCTAATCCAGTAATCTGACGAATAACAGTCGAATTCCAGGGAGAGAATGATTGGAAGACCAAAGAAAAAGGATAAGAGGAAACGGAAACGGAAATGGAATCATCCGCAGGAAACGGCCGAGGAGATGTAGAAACAAGATCCCCTATTTAATTAATACCGACTTCTCTACACCAGAAATTAAGCGGTTCTCACATGCGGCCCAAATGTAAAAATAATGTCTTTGACTATTGGTTACATAAGGTCGTTTGCTACTAATCAATATTTTGTGGGAAACAAATGTTTGCAAAAAAGAATTTTTAGATTTATTTTTGATTATTTGAAAATATTATTTGCAAATAAAATTATTTATGATTGTTCGGAAAACAAATTGTTAAACAAACTATGTATAGTTACAATTCTAAAAAATATATATGATCTACACTATGGTTTTAAAAAAAATCATGCATAAAACTTTAGAAAAAATCTCATTTACTAATATAAAATATTATTTTAAAAATAAATAATTGTAATCCATATAAATATATTTTTATATTAAAATATTAAACTTTTTATAATTATTTAGTTTGTAAAATAACTATTTTAAAATAAATTTTACATATTAACTTTTATCTTATTACATTATTCAATCACTGTAATGTTACTAGTCAACATTAATTTTCAAACGACAATCGTAGCAGTAAGGTTTGAAACAAACGACCATAGGTATAAGGTCGTTCTTGTGGCTGCCTTGACTGTATTGTTCATGCTTGAACCATAGTAGTAAGGGAGCCGATTTAAGCTTGAAAATCAACAAGAATTTGTTGAGTTATTATAGCTTCGGCAGGAGAAACATTTTTCTTTCCTCACGACATTGTAGCACACAGTAAGGAGCGTAGCGAAGTTCTGATACCAACATTCATGGGCTCCTCGACTGTAATGATCTACTTAAAGACGATCCAATTCGAGAAGGTCGAGACAAGAAGCAATCTAACCAATACGACTTGGCCGAGCCTAATATGAATAATACAAATACTCTAAGGGACTTTGAAAACCTTACAATCATCACATCCCAGCCCTAGCCCACGAAGACACAACAAAGGCTTCACTTGCCATTTTTGGACTCCAATCAAGATATGCGATCACTCTTCAAAGATTTCCTGATGATCCAGAAGAAACCAAGTTACGAATCAATAATCTATGGATTTTTGACTTATTCATCTAATTTCTCGAATTTGAATCAGCCCAAAAGAATCTCTGAGATAAAATATATGTATTTTAAAAGTTGGTAGATCCGCAGTGAATCTTATTGTGCGACAAGTCCAAAGCTCGAACTACACAGCGCAAGTAAGATGTGGTCTTACCTTTAGAAAACTTATAGAAAGTTTTTGGGTAATCTATGATTCCAACAAGCCCAAGAACGCTTGAATCCACCACCGTATCCTCCGGGAAATCCTCTAACCTGGTTTGATTTGGTTTTGTTTAAGGCAAGTCCGAGATCCACTTACCTTAAGAGCCTTCAAATTTATGTGTGGTGACCAAGAGAACATGTCAACCACTTAGATCCATCCCTTGAAAGTCTTACCATGCTCTAACACTCATAGGATCAAGCAGATCCTCCTTTAGTTCGCTTTCCATATTAAGTTTCACCTTTAATACCCAACGACTATAAGATCAACATCTCTCTTGTTCGTTGGACATTCATTTTTGTGAATTTCTTGTTTACTTTAGTAATATGACACTCTAGGGTCAAGCCTTTATAAGCTTAACTCATCTCTTTGTATTTCCAAGCAACTTTTAGGTAAATTCGTTAAATCTTGAGTTTTTCTACAAAAATGTGTCTTTGTGTTTGTCATTTCGAGTCTTAGGTGGATTCCTTAGGCTATATGATGTTGCGAGTTTAGTAACTTTTGGATTCAAGTTATCTAGATCGTGTATTGTTTGAGGATTCAACAACAAAATCTATATTTTTCGTTTATCGCTAGTTCTTGACATAATTGGCTCACCAAAGTCTTCTCTCAAGTCCGTATCCGAGGATCTCTCCTCTGAGGCACCTATCAAACATGGCACATCGTCACAATAGAATTTAGCTCAATCTATGGATTCAAGACAATCAACCTAGAGACCTAACTTGCTCAAAAAAAGGAACTCGTGAGAATTACGTGAGACCGACTTCCTGTGTTGATTAATGGAATCAAATCAAGACTAGGGAACATATTTTAACTCTTTAGTTTATTAATTTCAAAATTTTGAGTTCCTTGGAACATTATAACTCGAATATATAGAGTTCTAAGAGAAGGGTTTCTTTTACCTAATAAAACGGAAAATATACTCTAATTGCTTTCAAGCCACACAACGTAATTAATGGAAACAATACGACTAACAAAAGGAAAAGTGTCAAAATTGAAATATAGTGTATAGTGTTGCTGCATTACAGACTAATCTAAGGAGTTCTACTATTGAAAAGTAAAACAAGTTAAGGCAACATGCAGTCACGATTTGAGCAGTCATGGAGAATGTGTTTTATCCTTAAATTATTTACATGAGGACCTAGATACATGCGTTCAAGTTATCTAAATGCAATAACAACATGTAAAAATCTTGGTTATCTTGATTTGTTCATCACAATCATTTGAAATCCTAAATGGCTAGAAATCACAAGATTTGTAGAGGAACATGGTCTAAAAGCTGAGGACACGCAAAACATCATTTCCAAAATGTGCAAGATCAAGTTTGATAATCTAATGAATTATTAAAAACATATTTTTGGCGAGACTAAATCATGTTATAGATGTTATTTTCCATTTGTTTCTCTTTTACTATATTATAAAACCTATTGTGTTATGTTAACATATAATTTTATAAATTAATAGCTAAGTATGTTTTGGAGTTCCGAAATAGAGGTCTATCACATGTTCATAACTTAGTATTCATAGCTCTAGGTTATAAATTACTTATGATCAAGTCGATAAGATTATATCTACAGAGATTTCTGATAAAGATTTAGAACCTGAGTTATATGATGTGGTTGATGAGTATATGATTCATGGTCCATGTGGTCACGAAAATCCCAATTTACCATGTATAGTACATGGTAAATGTTCAAAGTTCTTTCCAAAAGTGAATTCATATTATACATTTGTCAATAATGAAGGCACATTTCCATTCCAAACATCTCTTAACATGTAAACACTCTCACAGTAATCTCATATTTTACATTTTACACCAACTCAACACATACTGCATGTATGGGTGTAGATTTATATATATATTCTGGTCAAAAATGTATCTATTAACCATAATCTAAAAAATGATGAATAACTCGCTATTCACTCAGGTACTCAGTCATAATCCTGATGTCGGAGAGATGGTCGAGTGGTTGAAGGTGTAACATTGGAACTGTTATGTAGACTTTTGTTTACCGAGGGTTCGAATCCCTCTCTTTCCGTACTTTCAACTAATTCACCAATCTTTCATATGTATGTATGTATAATCTTTAAACTCTGTAGGCAAATTTTTTAAAAAAAAATTATTTAAATAAAGCAAGTTGTTTATCATTGTGAAAAATAGTGATTGGATATTTTGTAATTTGGAGTCATTAAAAATTTGAGATTTCATTAAAGAAAAGTATTAATTTGGAGTTTGTGGCATCTAAAAATGTTACGTTGCATGTTAGCCCTGGACATATGAGGATTTCCGTGTTGTTTCATCCCACTCCCGTTCCGTAATTCCCGTACTTTTTGGGAATAGGCAATTCTAATTTTCTGTTCGGATCCTAAAATGATATCCAAAAAGGTAAGGAAAAGGATCAGGAATGGTCCATAAATTCTCTGAATTCCCGTTGGGTATTTGTTACGTTAAGAAAATGTTAAAAATATTGGATTCGAATATTAGATATGTTTCAAATAATTAAGATCAACCTTATAATAATAATTTTGACTTAAGTTTTCACAACTTTACAATGAATACAAACTATTCAATATGAATATACTAATATGTTTGGTAAAGATGGTAATGTTGATCATTTAATTACAAATTTTAGCATTGTAATTTTGTATTTTTTTATATATTGTATATTAATATATCTTGTATATGTTGTTATTTTTGTTGTATTGATTATATAATTTATAATATTACTCTTAAGTTTTTTGATTACTCAAATTTTTCAAACTATATATTGTATGTGTACCACAATTTCCTGATTTAGTAGGACTTTGTGAATAGTTCGGGATGTAAATTTTCAGTCTCAAAAATTCGTGTACCGTTTTTTATTCCCAAATTTTTTGTCCCATTGTGTAACAAGAATTGTTTGGGAAGTAAATATAATTTCACGAACTAACCATTTATGACATGTATCTTTGTTGGATTGTAAGAAAAATTGGGTTGTAAACGGTCCATTGGACATAGAAGAACGATATAATATAAATTCTGAATTGATTAGAGTATACAAGAAACATTGGATTGTAAGTTCTAAACTTGTGAAAAATCTACCGAATTGAGAATTTAAATTTTGCGATCCGTAAAATATAGAAAAATTGATAAAATATAAATTCTGAATTTTGTAGACTATATAGGAAATCATAGAATATATATATATATATATATATTCTAAAATCTGTAAGAAATCTACCTAATTTAGAATTTATATTCTGTTGTTGGTAAGACATAGAGAAATCGATAGAATGTAAATTCTAAATCATGTGGATTATAATAGAAACTGCATAATGTATATTCTAAAATCTCTAAGATAGCTACCTAATTTATAATTTACATTTTACAATCTGTATAAAATAAATAATTCAGTAGAATATAAATTCTAATTTTCATAAACTATAAAAGAAATCAATAGAATGTATATTACAAAATTCACAAAATATGTAAAAACTTAAACGTAAATAATATTTTTGTCATAAATTTATAAAAGTATAAATCGACAAATTTGTAAAAAAGGATATTTTCCAGTTTCCACAAAGGCCCTATCCGTTTGCTGGTCCTGGCGACCGCGACAAAAAAAAAATTATTTTTTGTTCGTTTGACAGTCGATGTGAGTACTCGCTGCATATCGCTAAATAAAACACCGATAGAAAATTGTAACTCTCTCTCTCTCTCTTTTTTTTTTTTTTTTTTTTTTTTTTTTTTTTTTTTTTTTTTTTTTTTTTTTTTTTTTTTTTTTTTTTTTTTTTTTTTTGGCGACCAGCAAACGAACAAGGCCAAAATAAAATTCAGAGGGCTAGACACAAAGAAGTATATCGGCTTCAGAAGAAACCTGAAACCCTCAGATTGAATTTAGTATTTTCCGGCGAAGGATGGGAGCTGAATCAAACGCGGGAGCAGAGTTTGTTGGGGACTTGCTTGAGGTCTGTCTCTGTCCCATAAACCCTAAATCTCCTTTTACCGATTCTCCTCCAAATGATTCATGTCCTCCACTTTTTGAGGTTTATTGGTATGATTTTGGATTGCTTTTCTTAATGATTGAATTTGAGTTTTTGAATGGCAGGCTGCTAGATACGATGATATTGACGATTTGAGAAGCTTGGCTTCCAATGGTGTTTCTCTGGACTCTCGTGATTTACAAGGCCGAACAGGTTCTTAACTTTTTTTCCTTTCTACAAAAAGTTTTAATTTTTTCGGATTAATAGCAATCTATCTTCATATTCTTCGTTCTTAATAGCCAAACTGGACATGAGATCCTTAAAGTCTTGCTTAGATACTTGGAATGTGTATGCCAGTCACTAAGTTTGTTACTTTTTACTTACTAGTAAAAACTTCTGTGTAATGAGTGAATTACTCGTATAAATATAGGTGAGTTTGGGATAAATGGTTGTACTTCTGGCACAATATCATCTGGTTTATGTTACTGTTTTGGACATAGTAATATTTTGATTTTCTCATCCTTGCAAATTCGGATCCAAAAATAATATCCAAAAGGGTAAAGGAATCGGAAAATGGTCCAGAAATTCTCTGAATTCATGTTGGGTATTTGTTTACGTTAACAAAATGTTAAAAATATTAGATTCGAATATTAGATATGTTTCAAATAATTAAGATCAACCCATAATAATATTTGACTTAAGTTTTCACAGTTTTATAATGAATACAAACTATTTAATCTGAATATACTAATATTTTGGTAAAAAACGGTAATGTTGATCATTTAATTACAAATTTTAGCACTGTAATTTTGTATTTTTTTTATATTGGACATTGATGTATCTTGTATATATACCACATTTTCTTGATTTAGTAGGACTTTGTGAATAGTTCGGGAAATAAATTTTAAGTCTCAAAAATTTATGTACCGTTTTCAATTCCAAAAATTTATGTCCCGTTGTGTAACAAGAATTTTTTGGGAAGTAAATCTAATTCCCCTAACTAACTATTTTAGACCGATACCTATGTTGATTTAATGTTGATTTAACTTAGTATCAGTTACATTATACGGTCCATTGGACATAGAAGAATAATATAATATAAATATGAATTGATTAGAGTATACGAGAAACATTGGATTATAAGTTCTAAACTTGTGAAAAATCTAACCGAATTTAGAATTTAAATTTTGCGATCGGTACAATATAGAGAAATCAGTAAAATATAAATTCTGAATTTCGTAGACTATATAAGTAATCGTAGAATATATATTCTAAAATTTGTAAGAAATCTACCTAATTTAGAATTTACATTCTGCTGTTGGTAGGACATAGAAAAATCGATTAAATGTAAATTCTGATTTTGGTAGATTATAATAGAAACCGCATAATGTATATTTTAAAATCTGTGAGCAATTTACGTGATTTATAATTTACATTTTACAATTGGTAAAACATAAATAATTCAGTAGAATATAAATTCTAATTTTCGTAAACTATACAAGAAATCAATAGAATGTATATTACAAAATTTACAGAATATGTAAAAAATATTAACGTAAA
Source organism: Lepidium sativum (assembly GCA_023374145.1). Classification (NCBI taxonomy): domain Eukaryota; kingdom Viridiplantae; phylum Streptophyta; class Magnoliopsida; order Brassicales; family Brassicaceae; genus Lepidium; species Lepidium sativum. The sequence goes on along the minus strand of JAKUCM010002824.1, from coordinate 3,602 downwards.
TAAAAATATTTTGTCATAAATTTATAAAAGTATAAATGGACAAATTAGTTAAAAAAAAGGATATTTTTCCAGTTTCCCCAAAATATAATTCGGAGGGCCAGACATAAAGAAGCATATCGGCTTCAGAAGAAACCTGAAACCCTCAGATTGAAATTAGTATTTTCCGGCGAAGGATGGGAGCTGAATCAAACGGGGGAGCAGAGTTTGTTGAGGACTTGCTTGAGGTCTGTCTCTGTCCCGTAAACCCTGAATCTCCTTTTACCTGTTCTCCTCCAAATGATTCATGTCCTCCACTTTTTGAGGTTTAGTTGTATGATTTTGGATTGCTTTCCTTAATGATTGAATTTGAGTTTTTGAATGGCAGGCTGCTAGATACGATGATATTGATGATTTGAGAAGCTTGGCTTCTAATGGTGTTTCTCTTGACTCTCGTGATTCACAAGGCCGAACAGGTTCTTAATTTTGTTTTTCCTTTCTACAAAAAGCTTAATTCTTTCGTATTAATAGAAGTCTATCTTCATATTCTTCGTTCTTAATAGCCACACTGGACATGAGATCCTTAAAGTCTTGCTTAGATACTTGGAATGTGTATGCTAGTCACTAAGTTTGTTGGTTTTTACTTACTAGTAAAAACTTCTGTGTAATGAGTGAATTACTCGTATAAATATAGGTGAATTTGGGATAAATGGTTGTACCTTTGGCACAATATCATCTGGTTTATGTTACTGTTCTGCATATAGTGATATTTTGATTTTCTCATCCTTGCATATTCGGATTCTCAATTAAGAAGTCTTTGGAACATTGTTTCTTTTATCTTTGGTTGTCTTCACAGCGCTGCATATGGCCGCAGCGAATGGACATATGTCTATAGTAGAGTATCTTATCAGTGAAGGAGTGGTAAGAACACACCAACTTCTTGCTAACAAATTAGTCATACCATTGATGTAATTATTAGTGTTTTGTCTATTGAGGTTTTGTTTTGGTGAGCAGGATATCAATGCTCTGAACGATGAGAACAATGCTCCTCTTCATTGGGCATGCTTAAATGGCCATGTCGAGGTAAACATCACTCATCGGAGTGCTTGATAATGTTTTGTTTCTCCGGTTTACTAACTGGAAAGCTACTTACAGGTGGTGAAGAAATTGATCTTGTCAGGAGCAAGTCTAAGCCTTTTGAATCGGTTTGTCTCTTGAATCTTTCTTCTCATTTGATAAAAGGACCTAAGCTGAACCATTATAAGCTTGTGAAATTTGTAGGTATGAGCGGACTCCGATGGATGAAGCCATTGGTGCGCAGAAGATGGAGATTATAGATGCTATCAACACAACAGTTGCACAAATGGAACTTGAAAATACCAATTTGACCTGACTTTTCAAGCATCTTCATCGCTTAGATTCTTATCATAACGAAACACATTTCTTTTCTTACGTCAATCGATTTTTGAATTGACGGAGCTTCGTAACTTCGGGTTCCTTCTTCACAAACCAATATCTTTAGGTTTCACCCTCCATTTATATTGACTTTGAGTAGAACTAGTTAAACTTATAAAATCTGATAAGTTTACAATGTTGATCAAATATGATCTACACACGAATTTGCTAGTCTGAGGATGATAATTTTGTTCATCATTTGTTGTATATTGTGATTAATATTATGATTGAGATCTTGCTTATGACCCTCACTCTCCTTTAAATGTATGGAAATTGTGGATTCAGTTCTGAATGTTTCTAATATGGAACCCAGGATGTGCTGATTTTATGACGTTTCCATGGATGGTCGATGGTTAGAAATGAATTGAAATACGAAAATTTATATTAAAAATGGTAAATGCAATTACATGTACACAACATAGAGAACTCTTCTTACATTACGAATTTGTTTTGGTGGGGCTATATATCGTACTCTGTTTTCCAACATTTCTTTCTTTAGGGCTCTATGTCTCCTCCTTCTCAAGCTGCTATGACGATCCTCTTTGGTGCAAACGATGCAGCTTTCAAAGGAAGAAGGAGTGATAGGCAACACATGCCGGTGGAAGACTACACAGATAACATCAAAGAAATTGTTCAGCATTTGAAGGTTTGATATGCTTCCATTTGGCTTTTCTTGAATTGTCTTCCTTTATTGGACTCATTGTGACTTAAAGGCGAATGACTCTGTTTTATAGAAATGTTCACCTTCTATGCTAATTGTGCTTGTAACTCCACCACCAATTGATGAAGCTGGAAGGAAACGTTATGCAGAGTAGGCTTCCTTCTTCTTTGCATTTTTGTTTTTCAATACATTACGTTTTACACTTCTGTAAACGAGTGAATGTGTTACATCAGATATATCTATGGAGATAAGGCTATGGAAGATCCTGAGAGAATAAATGATACAACGGGAATCTACACACAACATTGTGCTGCATTAGCCGAGGAACTCGATCTACAATGCGTGAACTTATGGTCTAAGATGCAAGAAACCAATGATTGGCAGAAAAGTACCTAATGTCTATGTCTAGATTTGGTCCTCAATACGTCTCGTCTCCCGTATCAATTTGCTGTTTATAACTAATTTTGGTTCTTGGTTCCTCTCACGCATGAAGGCGATGGAATAGTTTTTGAAGAAATCTCGAGATGTAAATAGCTTTAAGATCACGTCAAATCATAATCATTCGCTTCAATCAATTGGCTCATGAAGTGTGTTATATGCTAAAACTTCCATAATTTGTTAAATTTCAATTACTTGATTTTAATTTTAATACATCTGTTTACTATTAATCAAAGAAGCCAACACTTTACTTAAAATTAAAGAGAGAAAATTCCATTAATTTATTTGATCAATTTATCGGTTTAGTTAAAATCAAAGAACCCAACGGTAAGAGAGAAAATTATGATGGTTTATTTGATCAATCCATCGGTTTAATTGAAATCAAAGAGATGAGATTATATTCACCAATGTAAATGGTTGGTGATATTATCATTTATGTTATCATATTTATAATATACTTAATCTCCTATTGTTAATCCATATAATTTTTAATGATTTCCCACTACATCTTTTACATATCTACATACATATCTTATTATAATATGAGGACTTTGTTATCTAACATCATATTATAAATTTAGATCAATGTAAACTAATAATTTCTTAAAAATGGCCAAAGTATAATTTTGTGTATTTGTGCATAACTGCCAAATTGGTATAACAATTGTTTTTAAATCGAATGTTTCAGAAATATTCGTATATCAATTTTGAATCTCACAAAATTATCTAATTTTCTGAAATATTCTCAATTTTTAAAACAATTGTGGTATTCCCATTTGGCAGGTTATGCACAAATACACAAAATTATACTTTGGCCATTTTTTAAGAAATTATTAGTTTACATTTATCTAACATCATATTATAAATTAGATCAATGTAAACTAATAATTTTCTTAAAAATGGCCAAAGTATAATTTTTGTGTATTTGTGCATAACTGCCAAATTGGTATAACAATTGTTTTTTAAAAATTCGAATATTTCAGCAACATTCCGTAAAAATTTTGAATCTCACAACAAAATCTGAATTTTCAAATCTTCCTCCATTTTTATCACTTGTGACCGGTATTCCTCA